>OZ022589.1:9632789-9666319 GCA_963669155.1 Arbacia lixula
CAGTGTGGCTGCGATGCAGTCATGTACAAAATAAACCACTATACTGAGTGACGTGGGCAAGAAAAGAAGAAAAATCATTGATCATACTCTTACTCGATTTCGATTGTGGTTCAATTTCAACATCTTAATGTTGAAAAAGCTCGGGCTGGCAATTCTCGGCGATCGCGCAATCGCTCGATTCGTTGCGCAGAATTTCGTCGCGCGCTCAGTTCACGAATCCGAGCTGATAAAATGTGGCTAGAACCTAGATTAACGGTCGCCCAAGTGGTATGTGTTCGAAAAATATGTGTGTAGGTATCATTTACATATTTAAACGGTAATGAATATGTATTTCATATGTAAGTTCACACCTTTCTACTGCTCAGTTGGAATAGTATGACAAAATGTACACTCTTAATGTTGCTGTATATAAATAAGTTTTAAGACAAAGTCTTAACAAATGTCAAAGTGTAGCAGAAAGGAAAAACTAGCCTGGAGATGTGATTTAAAACTCGCATCTTTCCATGGACATCGGTATTATCAGCACATCACAGCAGATGATAAAAATGTTTAACACTATGTACCCTTCAATGGAATGATTATTGTTCGTAAAATTATACTATAACCCCCTTTCCGTTACACGTAGTTATTTGTGACCCGTCGCTAAGCAACCATGATAACATCGCCAGACAGGAACATGTTCCGTTCATGCTATGTCCTGATGTTAGTCTCTAAATCATACTAAGCTTTCAAATGAGGATATCATAACATGGCTATATAGAAATATAAACTCTGCAGAGACGGACTCAATCGTGTCTTTAAATATGCGTCTGTGAGATCAGGCTATAAACTTGTATCTCAATAGCCTTGCCATGCTTGTTGTGGAGTCATATTATGTTCAAACATATGTAGGCAGTCTCCGCATTTTCAGACACACTAATGGACGGACTAGGACGTTTGCCTGAAAATCATAATGACAGTGAAATACAGTGCCCCCCCCCCCCCCACCCACCCCCACCCACCCCCCCCCCCCCCCCCCCCATTCTTGCAGTTCTCACAGAAGCATATCGTATGACCAAAGCAGAGCTCTTGTGGTATTGCGGGCGATCTGACCCTCTCCATATACCGCTCTTTTAACTTGTACTCGATCACCGCATTCTATATATAGATTTTTATCCAGGTCTAAATTCATATAGCAGGGTGTTCTCAATATTTCCTTTATTTTCTCTGCAGGAACACTACATTTCCTACTACGTACTTTACACGCGTGAGACATTCAACGGAAGGTCACACTAGAGTAGTCGTGAAGTATTAACACTCGTTATATTTGGATTGGGAGCTATAGCGTATTGTCTAATTCTGCCTAATTATATATTTATTTCATTGTTTCTTGATACTAAGCGTTTAAAAGAATAAATATCATGTGCTATAGTAATGCTTACAGTAGAAATAATCGATATAAGTGGTAGCAGTAGTAGTAGTAGTAATAGTAGTAGTAGTAGTAGTAGTAGTAGTAGTAGTAGTAGTAGTAGTCGTATTAGAAGTCGAGAAGTAGAGGAAGAAGAAGAAGAAGAAGAAGAAGAAGAAGAAGAAGAAGAAGAAGAAGAAGAAGAAGAAGAAGAAGAAGAAGAAGAAGAAGAAGAAGAAGAAGAAGAAGAGGAAGGATAAAAAGTGGAAGGAGTAGACGCAGTATTAGTTGTAATAGTAGTTCTAATAATTCTCATATTACTAAATAGCAAAAGGGATATGGTAGTTTATTACAACACTATTAGTCATCGACTTTTTAGTGATACCTTGAAATCATTGTTCATGAAAATGTGTTTGTTAAATGAATGAAGAATTGAAATTGAAAAAAGTAAAGTACTAGTAGCAGTACTACACGTACATGAGTGTGAAAAAGGTATCAAAATAATGACTACCGAGACTAGAATTTGTGTAATATTGTAATCACTGCATGGTGGCTGTCACTGTGACCTGTTACAAGTGCTCTGTATATAAATGACAAAGAAGAAAATAAATATTAAAGATGATATCAAATATAAAATGACGTGTATGAACTTTTCTTCGCATTCATATAATTTTGTTATCGAATGTAGCCGTTACCTGTTTCACGAGCACAGTGAGGACGGTACTACATTAGCTGTGCTAGTTGCCAGTACCTTGATTCTGGATTGAAGAGAACCATGGCTTGCTATTCCTATAATCATTGGTGACATATACCCCATGAGCTCCTCCGATCCACGTTGCGTTCACAGTCACTGGTGATGATTAAGTGATAGTCATTGTCTCGCTAGCTGATCGAGCTAAAGCAGGAATATCAAAAAGTCCAACGATTCTTCATAAAGTCCGTTAATCCACTCATGTTTCTTCCAACCGTATATATTATGTTCGTACCAGCAATGGTCCCTCACTCAATGATATGCTTTTTACACGTTTAGTAGAGAGAAACGCGACTATATAATCGCACTGATGGACTGAGCCACTCCTCTGACACGTTGCATGCAGCCTGCAAAATTAACTCACATTGATTTCCCTTCTCGCTTCCCTGTCTCACGTATTTACATTAGAAAGTACGCGGCATAACAATAATGATTTTTCCCATCATCTGGCGGCTCCCAAAGACCTGTTGTATTAAATCAGAGCTCAACAGGTGTTTCCCTCTTGTTATCAACCGCGGACCTGATGGGGGAGAGAGGGAGAGAGTGAGGTCTGTTTCCCGCCTTCACCACTTGCAGTCTGCTGGCAGCGCGAACTATGAAAAATTATTTCATTATGACGTATTAAGACACGAGCATGTGACGGAGCATGATACAAATTAACGATGACAGCGATATTTAAAAGCGGGGTGCGAGGAGGGGGCTTATTATTAGTTCCGTGAGCAAGGACGTGGTTTCTAGTGTGCAAATTAAAAGAAAAGAGATTGAAGATATTAAAAGAGAGAAAGAGAGAGAGAGGGAGAGAGAGAGAGAGAGAGAGAGAGAGAGAGAGAGAGAGTAGTCCTCCAACGGCTCCTGAAGGTGTTCTAGAGAGAGAGGGAGAGAGAGAGAGAGAGAGAGAGAGAGGGAGAGAGAGAGAGAAATAGAGAGAAAGAGAGAGTGTGAGAGAGAGAGAGAGAGAGAGAGAGAGAGACAGAAGGAGAAAGAAAGATAGA
The DNA here is from genome assembly GCA_963669155.1 of Arbacia lixula. Lineage (NCBI taxonomy): Eukaryota > Metazoa > Echinodermata > Echinoidea > Arbacioida > Arbaciidae > Arbacia > Arbacia lixula. Next base: position 9,635,920 of record OZ022589.1, read on the forward strand.
GTGAGAGAGAGAGAGAGAGAGAAAAAAAAAAAGAGAATTGCACGAGAAATAAGGAAAGCCTCATCAGTAGAAAACTTTAAGTCAAAACTGACTTCCTTGTTCATGTAATATGTACAACACAACATTCAATGAGTTCAGCAACACAGTATACAAATATTGACTGCTATGAGGGGCACAGTTAAAATTATAAGCCCAAGATGATGTCAAAACCATGACTATGCCCGAAGCGAAGCTGAGGGCATAGACATGGTTTTGACATCACCGAGGGCCTATGATTTTTAACTGTGCCCCGAATATTAAGCAGTCAATATTTGTTTTATAAACCGAATGTATAGATTCTTCTCATCGATTGGTTAAAAGATTTCCTGAACTGACAAGGCCTACAAGATAGCATGTAATAGGCATGTAAATCAACACTCCTTGCGCGTACAGGGATTGCGCACACACGAGCGATATCGCGCGGTGTTGAGGTTGTCTTATTATTTTCCGGGCAAAGTCGATTGCCATGCCCCGGGCACAGTTAATTTTGACGTCATCTTGTTAAAAACGGGGGCACAGCTATTTCGATGACTCTACTTTTAACCAATCAGATGAGAGGAATCTATGTATGAGGTTTATAATAGAATATATATGCATATAGCTATTTCGCTTTAAAAATGAATATAAATTATTATAATCATAAGTATTACGATATGAAATCATCCTATGTGAAATATGCCACTTCGCATCGTAATATGATATCCAAACAATCTCCGAAACAATATCATAAACAATATAAGTTTAGCTTACAGCATTTGTTTGTGTAATATATGTTCATATTACTATGTATTATTGTGTTATTTGTACACAGGAACTCCAGGGAGAATAGTGCCAAGCTCATCGATGGGGCTATCCTGTTTAAAAAAGACTTAATTAATACATAAATAAATAGACATTTTTAGTGCAACATTCATCATCCCGTTGCTTCTGAAATCCTCTTGAAAGCGACAAATGTTGAGAACACCACCACACAAAACCAAAACTTTTAGGGCAGCACATGGGTTTCAACGCAAATAAATATATTACAATATACAATTACAACAAACGTCAATATGGTTGCCCTTCAGCCGGTTAAAAACGAAAAAAGAATGTGTAAACATTAGGGGATTTTTTTTAAAAGGAACATATCTAATAAAGACTTCCCTCACAGTTTGTGGGAGAGAGAGTGTGTATGTTGTGTATGTGTATGTGTGTGTGTGTGTGTGTGTGTGTGTGTGTGTGTGTGTGTGTGTGTGTGTCTTTCTGTGTGCACAAAATTTACACATTACTTCACAACTTGTTGTGTTCTTCACCCAACCCGACTCGGCACAATCGTGATTTTGCAGTCTTTCACAGATTGTCCGTTGTTCAGTCATGCATGGAAAAATCTTCATGAAAATGGTACCCAAATATGCTGGGAGGATCACTCTAGCAGGATACTATCACGAACAAAAGTCCTCCAAAGGATAAGAAAGTTATGATCTTTTGATCTTTTGAAATGTCAATTTTGTGACGTCACGTACGAGGTGCTCTCCCATTATGTTGTGTCGAGAAAAAATCAATGAATTTCTCTTTTTCTGTTTTTGACAACGGAATGATTTTTTTTTTTCATACAGGTATGTAGTAAACATTTTTTCCATAAGATGTATCAAATGCACAAGTAAGAGATGCATATCTTTCAGAGAAAATGCACATTTCGAACAAAGTTGTACACAACATGGGAGAGCACCTCGCACGTGGCGTCACAAAATGAAAATTTTTAAAAGATCATAACTTTCTTATCCTTTGACGGATTTTCATCAACCCTTCACTACTATGTTTCTTAAATGTCTCTACTTTCATTGAAACCGATTTAACTTCAGGGTGGACTATTCCTTTAAAGGCAGTATGTCCCTTTTTCGTAAAACACACGGAACTATCCCTTTAACTGTTTGAAGCATGCTGCTACATGTGATACAGATCAATGTCTGAATCAGCAGACTATACTACAAGTAATCAAATGATCTATCACTTGCATCCAGGAGGTGCTCTCCCATATTATGTTGTGTGCTGTATGATTCCATAAATTGCTCCTTTTCTATGTTTGATTAACGAATAAGGTTTGTGTTCATGTAGGTTTGAGTGAACATGCGGTTCTTATTGTGCACATCCTTTTGAGGAAATCGACATTTAAACAAAAATGTACATAAGATATGACAGAGCTTCTCGCACGTGACGTCACAGAATCAAAACTTTAAATAATCGTAACTTTCTTGGCCGACGATTTTTATGAAACCGTCATTAATATATTTCTTTCATGTTCTGCTTTTATCAAAACAAACTTAATTTCAGGGTGGACTGTCCTTTGAAATGTTCACACCTCAAACAACATGAACAAGACACGGCTGCTATAAAAACATGGGACATATTTTGTTTAATGGTGCTCACTCTGCATATAGGGACACCATGCAGCGTGTCTCAGGAAGAAAGAATTATTTACATTTCATCGCTGCGTCCACGTTTTGCACCTGATGCTCTTAGAAGGTGACTATGCAAATGACCATTGTAGAGAGTAGTCACATCTGTGTCATGTATGCACAGGCGGAACACATCCCTGGGCGGATCAAGGCGTGGTGTAGTCAGTAGTACAGTAGTGGCGTACAGTAGTCTATACCTTCTAGACGCATTACATCAGACTGAATTCGTGTACACAGAACGCCAGCCCGTACAACTCTCGTTGATTGCGCAATCGCTCGAGATTCGTTGCGTTGAAAGGATAGTTCACCCTAAACTTAAGTTGGTTTAATAAAAGCAGAAATAATAATAAAAAAAAAAACATATTAGTGCAGGTTTGACGAATATCCGTCAAGGCATAAGAGAGCTATGATATTTTAATTTGCTGATTTTGTGACGTCACCAGCGAGATGTTCTCCCATATGATCTGTGTTGTATAATTCATAAATTGCTCTTTCTCTGTATTTGATGAAGGAATTTTTTCCCGTAGAAGTAGGCTATGTGTGTAAAAACGAGTTTCTTTTCATTTATCAAATATACAAACAAAATTATTCATATCCCTATAAGAAAATCGACATTTTCAAAAAAAAAAAAAAATGTACACAACATAATAATGGGAAGGCAACTCGCACGTGACGTCACAAAATCAAAACTTTAAACAATCGCAACTTTCTTTTCCCTTTGACGGATTTTTACGGGCTGCAATGTGCAAGATCCAAACATGTTGATTATGAAGAATATCCCCCGCTCCCCCCTCCCCCTCCCCGCTCCCCCTCCCCGCTCCCCCTCCCCCTCCCCCCAACCCCCCCCCCCCCCACACCCTTTATAGGGCCCTTGTGTAACAGCATATGAAACTCACTGTATACATTGCATGACTTAAAATTGCATTTTATGCATGATTTTGGTCTAACATGCATACGCTTCTTGGCATATTTTAGTTTCACGCGAATCGTTCAAACATGCAGGGCCCCCATATGGGTGAAGATAATTTCTGTAATAAATATATGTTTGTCTTGAATAACGACTACGCTACTATTAGTACTAGTTTGTGTACGCATGTGACATGTAACAAAGACCGGCTCTGACTCGAGAAAGCGCTGAAAATTATCACCCAAGACAAGTCATAATGATTGATTAGATGAAAGAATAAGAAGACAAAGTGCATTTAATAGTTTCCAGATTTTGGTGAGGGTAAGTATATCTAATGTAAGAACTCTAAAACTCAAAAGCACTTCACAGTTGCTGCTTGAAATAACCGGTCGGTACTCCAGCAGATTCCAGCCCAGCAGGCAGGGCGCACCGCAGGCTGGGCGCCCCGGTCCGACTCCGGTCGATGACTAGCTGCTTTTATTTGGAGCTGGAGCGGCCTCAAAATATGTATTTTATCGGCAGGCAAGCACTTTTGCAGGTCAAATAATTGAAATTGTGTAAATACCTCAGGGAAAAAAAAGAAAATTACTATTCAAGAACTTTTCACACAATCTATTATGTGTTACTTCTATGAATGATCGGCAATCCTACAAGTATTATGCTAGATTTCTTTAGTAGGTTTAATTAGGACGAGTCTTCCGAAAAAAAAAGTCATTCCATTGTAAAAAAAGAAAAAAAGAACAATTTTTTTTTCTGTACACAACATACATGTATGAGAAAGCACCTTCCATGTGACATCACAAAATTTACATTTCAAAAGATCATAACTTTTTTTATTCTTTGACAGATTTTCGTTTAACCTTTTATTGACACCGACTTATCTTCAGGGTGAACTATGCATTTAACACTCACAAAGACTATCTAAATTGCATTCAACCACCAATGTGCTGTATATTACTGGATACACTTTGGTATCTCTTGAAATGTTGGTGGTCATCTTTGCTCTTCATAGCTTTCAAAGAGAGCACCAAGCTATGTTTGCAGCAGCAACAACGACACGAGCCGCCTGCACATCCTGGGTCTTAAGACATCTCCACCCAAGATGCAAGTCGGCCTCCAGCAGGTTTGGAGGTGGGAGATGCACCCAGCGCCATCATCAAAGATGTTGCCATGGTGATGGCAGGCTCGTGTTGGGGATTGAGACGACGTGTGATGACACGGGAGCTGCCGTGATGGATGAGACTGGTAGGGTGCTGGGAGAGAGGCTACACACGCAGAAGAGGATCCATGCAAAGTAATTATAGAAGTGATCAGGGCTTAACCAATGACATTGAGTCAAAGACACATGCTTGTATTAAAGCTTTAAAGAGGGTTTTTTTCATGTCAAGACAACATCTCTAATATGTCAATCCTACATCACTTTCAGATTTGTTTCTCTCTTTGGCTCAGGAACTCTTCCAACAATTTGAATGAGTGTATACTCTTCAGCTTATATGTCATGTAAACATAATAACATCATTCAAATGCAAGAAGTTCCCCCAATCTTGCAGACATTTGTTATTAAAATAAATCAGCAATTGGTAATTATTTCTGATTTCACCTACCAAGTTGTTTATAGCCAAGTACCACAATATGGAGAAAAAAACTTGATGTACAGACACTTTTTTTTAACCCTTTCACTTCAAAATTTAAAGACCAGTGTCCATGGCCAGCCACTGCACCTGTGTATTATCATGCATGTGTTATTGATAAACAAAGGGTGAAGATGGTCACTCATTAACACTGCCACTGTAAATATAGCTTTGTGCAAAAATCACTTTTTAAGTCTCTCTCTCTATATATATATTGTGCCGTTAAAAACACCCCATACACTGTAGAAATGGATACCAAATAAAAAATACATGAATCTGCGGGAAAAGATGTATATATGTATGGATAGCTCATGGACTCAACTTTCATATGGCATTAAAAGGTCCCAACAGAATCATTTCACCTTCCCTTGCACCATGTACCATCACCCCATCCTGAAGTCCCATAAACCACAAATTTCACTCAGCAAATCCAAACTCATCACCATTGATCAAAATGTTTCCAGAACATCCTCAATGCTGCAAGCCCCAAACAACTCTCCACGCACACATTAGAAGACCCATTCCTGCTTGACCTCATTTCCATACCATTTACCATGTTGAGCAGTGCTTACCTGAGCTTGAATTACATTCCAAATTTTTGATGTCATTTGAAAGTTGCGTCTATGAGATTTCGATGCATATAAACTTTTCCCCGCAAAATATCTTTATTTGGCAGCTATTTTTTTAGATGCACAGTATATAACATCACAAACAAATGAATAAATATGTCTGAAAAACGTAGGCATTCTAATGTATTTGTTTGTAATTTTATCTTCATTTTCAGCACCAAGGCAACCTCCTATTTATTTATAATTGGGTTAATTTTAGATTAGTTTATTAACTCAATCACCCTCCCGGGGTATGTGAGTACAAGGTAATTAGTATTTATTTTCTCCTGATATTACATTGGACATCTAAAATGGAGTGGATGTCAATTGCATTTATTTTGTTTCCCCTTGTCCATAGGAATGGGGGCATCATCCCTTTCCTTGCTATGGACCTCCACAGGCAGTTCATTGACCCTGTAGTACAAGGGGCTATCAGTGATGCGGGAATTGACACCAAGGTACGATATAGATACAGTTAAACCTGTCTTAGCGGCCACCTTTCTATAGAAGCCAACCTGTCTATAGTGGCCACTAAAATGATTCCCCGGAGAGAGATCATGTGTGAAAGAACCTGTTTATAGCAGCCACCTGTCTATAAAGGCCACAATTTGTGTTTCCCTTGGGAGGCCATTATAGACAGGTTTCACTGTACATGTATATTCTCTCTAAGTTTCAATGATGTGAGAATAATTTACAGGTGATAACACTATTAGTATCCCCACATGGCTATACTCTTTTTAGAAAGTATGAAGAAGGAGAAGGAAATGAAAACCAAAAAAAAGAAATGAAGAGATTGATTTGTATTTTATTATAATCACACAAACTGGTGTTTGCATCTTGTTTTCATTATTTCAACAAGCCGATATGATGAAATGGAAATTTGAGAAAGATAATAAAAGGTATGGTTTTCCATGTGTCATGTAGAAATAAAGCTGCATCAATTGATTGATAATTTCACTACACCATGGCAGAATACATACCACTAAAAAATTGCGAGTGGAGACAATTTGGATTCGCAATGCAGTGCACCACCTATTGCTTGCAGCAAAACAGGCCATTTCTAACTTCACAGCAGTTACCACTGGGCTGCATACATGTAACAGATCAATGTCTAGCATGAAAATACACTTTTGACATGGTACACAGATTTTAAAAATGGAAGAGGAAGAAACTGCCGAAAAAAGTCTAAATATGCGGAATATTGTTTACTCTAATTTGATGTACAGACAAAGAAGCTAAGCACAATACCGGTGTACAGTTTGGCCCTGTTATTTTGAGGTGGACCATTTCCCTTTAGGCATTGCGGACTTTGGCCTGTCAGCTGCAACCAATAGATGGCGCACCATACTATGAATGAACCAATTTGATACATTGTTCTCACAAACCACCTGCCCCTCCCCTGCCCTCTTTCCTCAATGGTAGCTCTCAGTAGTGCTGCATGATATCGTCTTCTTGCATTAGGCGATTATCGTCACTCTAATATCGCTGATATCGCGTGGTGAATAAATCAGTTCAAATACCTAATGCTTACCTTTATAAGGTTGCGTGTCTTCTAACTCTGTGTGTAGATTTCAATTGTGCACAATTTGTAAGCGATTGTACCCCCCCCAAAAAAAAAAAAAAAAAGAAGAAGCCAAAAGTCTATTTTAAAATTTAAGAAAATGCTGCGCTGATCACAGCAAAATTTTCTTGATACATGCAGTGTTCAAAGCGACTTTTGCCTTGTTCACGCCATGTTTCAAATGGCTGAAGTATATCTATACATGCAGTGTTAAAAGCGGCTTTTGGCTTGTTCACGCCATGTTTCAAATGGCTGAAGTACAGTGTATATCTATACATGCAGTGTTAAAAGCGGCTTTTGGCTTGTTCACGCCATGTTTTAAGTGGCTGAAGTATAGCTATGAATTGTTCCCCCCCCCCCTCCTCCCCCAGGACCTGTCAGCGGTAGCTCTCAGCACCATGCCTGGTATGGCCCTGTCGTTGGGGGTCGGGCTAGAGTACACTAAGGCGATGCTTCTCAGACACCCCCACTTGCCCCTGATCCCCATCCACCACATGGAGGCACACACCCTGACAGTCAGGATGGTAGAAAGGTAAGTCAAGCTCCTGCAAGTCAGAGGCCCGGGGGTGTTTCATTAAGATATTGTAGGTTAAGTATGACCTTACGCATGACTTGTAAACCTGTTCTTGGGTGCCAAGTCAGATTCTCAATGATTTTGATTCCTATCAGCTATAGTTGAAAAATCCGATCATTGTAGATTAAAAATTCTTTTCGTTAATGTCTGAAAACAAGGTTTGTAATTTGTCAAATTTGATGAGGATTGTAATATCCTATGTTAAAACAGGAACAAATTGCGGTATCTCATTTAGAACAAGAATATGTCACTAGTCGTGTGTAAAGTCATACCTAACTTACGCATGTCTTACGACTAAAAGAGGGGTTCCTTGCACCGGCACAACCGACCCCCAGATATTCAACCTACCACACTCGACTGAGTATCACGAAAATGAATGTATCTAATTATTTCATTCCAGTAATTATCATAAACTACACTGCTATTTTGATGTTGTTGCAAACTTTCAAGATGGGAAATGTTCTTTTTCACAGATTTTTAGAATTGCCTTTGTGTCCTTAAAAATGTCAAAATTGCCTAGGTTCCTTTAAAAATCCACAGAATCGCCTAGGTGCCATTTGTTTTTTTTTAAACAAATTGCAAGGCAATATCTCATGTTCCCTAAAAAGACTGTCTTGCCCTCCTGAGGACATACTGTGAGGGGCTGAGGAAGACCAACCGTCTAGCAAGGCTACATTGGTTTCTTTCCATGTATCCTGTATGAATGTAAGTTGTTCATAAAGGTTACCTAGGTATGGAAGGACCACATTTCCTGTCCCTCTTCGGTGGTCTCTCTATACAGGCTTCACCATCACAACTCGGCTGTCATGTAAATTTCATGTGTCACTGGAAAGTATCAGTAGGATGATAGAGCACACTGTTCAAGGGGGAAAGAGGCGTTTTGTTGTTTGTTGCTATGGTTACCATCTGCTCTCCGCAGAGTAGACTTCCCGTTCCTGGTCCTGCTGGTTTCCGGGGGTAACTGCATCCTGGCAGTAGCGAGGAGCGTGGGAGATTTTCTGGTGCTAGGAACGACCTGGGACGATGCGCCTGGAGAGGCCTTTGATAAGGTGAGGAACAATACATGTGCACCCTATGTGTCTCACTGTTGATAAGCAAAGGGTGAATATTGATTGTAACTGGTTGCTCCCGAGCATTGTCATTGTGTGTACACTGGAAATTTTGCATTGTAACCAAAAGGTGCCGCCAGAGCATACGATGTGTAATGTGGTATAACTATTTTCTTCAGAGACAAATAAACAACTTTCAGTAAAATCCATCTCAAAAAACATTTCTCCAAGGAATTTAAACCTAAAAAGACTGGGTGGGGGGGGGGGGATTTTATGCCCCCCCCCCAAGATCTCACTGTTGGTCGTCCGATCACAACCAAATTTGCCACACACATCCTTTGTGATGTCCTCTAAAACAAACCATAGTCGCAATTTGTTAATATATTCATCATTAATTATGCAAATATGCAAATTCTAATCAAAAGAATTGATTTTTCATATTTTGGTGCCTACCGTGGTCCATAAATTCCTTGTGGACTAAGTCTCAAACACCATTGTGTCTGCTGGAATGTGGATATTCCAGCTTTGTGAATAGTTTACAATGATCATTTGATTCGGCGCAATTATTGAACACACATCACCTTAGATATCTCTTCAACTCTACTGAGTATTGGACAGGGAATGTTGTTAATCTGCAGAAGGTGGTAATGGTGATATAGTTTAAATCTTTTATTATTCATACAACACCAGATAGCTCGTCGACTGAAGCTCCAACACCATCCTGCCTGCGTGGGACTTAGCGGCGGGCAGGCCATAGAGAAGATGGCCAAAGGAGGCGACTTCAGACTCTTGGCTGAGAAGGGCATGCCAATGACTCGCCACCGAGATTGTAACTTCTCCTTTGCAGGGCTTAAGAACATCACCAATTGGCTCATAGCACACCATGAGATGCAACAAGGTTAGTTTGGGGGCTGGGAGGGGCAGGAGAGGCGGCGATTTAGCTTCTACGTAGATAGCACAGGGTCATGATGCATGAGTCATGAGCCCTTTCACGACTCCCATCCCACCCCCCACCCCCCCCCCCCCCCCCACCCCCCTTCATTTTGCACGGTCACTCTGAAGCACACACACATCACTGTACAATTTCAGTTTTTTTCTTTGCAGTCTCGCACAACTTTTTGAGACCAAACTCATGACCGGGTATACCTTCGTGATGCCACACCATTTTAGTGAGACTATGTCATCCCAAATTTTGGCTCATTTTATGAATTGTATCCAAACCCAAAGGAAAGTGTCCTGTTTTATACTATTCATACAATTATTTATTGAGCCTGAGTATTTATGGGCTGGCTTTTACCCACTCACATACTAAGCAGTGCAATATCCATGTAATCTGCTGTACGGAAAATAGAGAACAAACGATGGATAAACCTTACATACCTTATAGGGTGCAATTAAGCCACGCCCCTTTGGTTACTGCAGTTTCATGGCAAATTGTGACATCCTGCTTGGACTTGTGTTCACAAAGCCTAGGCTAAAAATGCAACCTCACGCAACCGTTTCAATTGATTGATTATGATCTTTTTATGGTTATACAATGTTGTGTTATAGATTCAATTTATAATAACAATAGTAAAAAGCAAAAATACGTAAGAAATTCAGACATGAATGAAATTAAATGGAAATTTGATGAAAGTGTCCCATGGCTTCACAATTCCCTTTTTGTCTGATCTTGGTCAAGGCATTACACCCACTGACAGCCAGCACCTTGCCTCAGTACCTGACATAGCAGCGTCGTTCCAGCACAAGGTCAGCCAGCACCTAGTGACCAGGATCGCGCGGGCTATGCTGTACTGTCAGCAGACTGGACTTATACCTCCGGACAAACAAACTCTGGTCAGTCGCTTAAAGATTTATTCTTTTTTTTTTTATGCTTCGCCATGAAGTTGTTGGGAGGCATTATGTTTTCAGATTGTCTGTCTGTTCGTCCATCCATCCATCCGTCTGTCTGTCCATCCATCAAATGGTCCATCTGTCCATCCTTCTCGAATCCGTTTATGCAATATCTAAAGAATCGTTCAACAGACTTGCTTCAAACTTGAAAGCTGTATGTAATTTATAAATCAATGACCTGTGTAACATTTGGGTCAAATTGGATAGTGGTCAAAGGTCAAAGGTCAAAGGTCAATGAACTTAAAGAAAAATTTAACAAAATGTCTGTTCACTGGGAGCAATGCCCGCATATCGTGCGCTGATAGGGACAATGTGATTATGAATGTACATGTAAACTATGGTCGGTGCACTTCAAACAAAAACAAGGAAAGTTTTTCTCTTTCCCTGAAAATGTTCATGAAGCTATGACTGTGAAATTTCATACGCGTTTTCATTATGGTATACTGCTGATTCCTGCTGAGTTTCATGATTTTTGCAGATGGGACACCTGTCTTTAATCTGTGAATGATCAGAATTCTTAGTGGGCAAGATAGGTCCATTTATAAAAGGTGCATGGGTGTTGTTACTTTGAGTGGTACGATCATAATAGGAAAGCATGGTATGAAAACAGCGAGTATGGATTACTCCTGAATGCAGACACCTTTTAATGATAGTGTTCCTCCGTAGAACTTTTAATTTCATCTGTTTTTGTCTTTGATATTGTTTTGTTAAGTAATTTTAAAATGTGTTATTTATCGTGCTTTGTAGCTTTTATCTATGTTTATATTATGTTATGGTATGTTATGTAAATCAATTTTTTTTTGTTACCAAAGGACATTTTTATGCCTCCGCCACGAAGTGGCCGGAGGCATTATGTTTTCGGGTTGTCCGTCCGTCCGTCCGTCCGTCCCGAATCCGTTTAGGCAATATCTTGAGAACCGTTCAGCAGATTTGCTTCAAACTTGGTACATGTATGTATTGCATAAAACTAATGAAGTGTGTAAAATTGGGGTCAAATCTGATTGAGGTCAAAGGTCAAAGGTCAATGAACTTTGTAAAAATTGCCCAAAAATGACCTTTTCCACAATAAATCCAAATCCAAGGATGCTATTCTCATTAAACATGGTACAAAGATGGATCACTACTTGGGGATAGACTGGTGACATTTTTGGTAAAATTCCTGAAAGGTCAGAGGTCAAAGGTCAATGAAATTTGTGAAAATTTGCCAAAAATTGACCTTTTTTACAATAAATCCAAATCCAAGAATGCAATTCTCATTAAACATGGTACAAAGATTGATCACTACTTGGGGATATACTGGTGCTAAAATTTCTGAAAGTTCAGAGGTCAAAGTTCAATGAACTTTGCCAAAATTGGCTAGAAATTGCCCCAAACCCTTAATTTTTCACAATAAATCCAAATCCAATGGTGCAATTCCAACCAAACATAGTGAAATGATGGATCACTACTTTTGGGTAGACTGGTGACCTTGTTGGTGAAATTGCTGGAGAGTTCAAAGGTCAAAGGTCAATGAACTTTGCCAAAATTTAGCTAAAAATTGCCCTCAAAGTGATAATTTTCAAAAAATATCAAAATCCAATAGAGCAATACCAACCAAACATGGTGAAAAGATGGATCACTACTAGACTAATGACATTTTTGGTGAAAATTCTCAAAGGTCAGGGATCAAAGGTCAATAAACTTTGCCAAAATTGGCTAAAAAATTGCCCCAAATAGATATTTTTCACATTGAATCCAATACTAATGATTCAATTCAAACCAAACATAGTACAGAGATGTATCACTTCATGGAGGTAGACTGGTGAAGTTTGGGTAAAATTCCTGAAAGGTCAATGAACTTCACCCAAAATTGGCTAATTTTAAACAAACTTGATACAAGGATGGATTTAGACAGACTGGTTAGATTGGAAGTCAAAGAAGTAAGAGGTCAAAAGTCAATGAACATTGCCAAACTTAGCTAAACTTGAAAAAACAGAATGTGATATTTTCATTTCACATAGGACCAATGGTACATTGCCCACCAAACATACACATTTTCTGAGAATAGCAAAGAGGCGGAGGCATATTTATCGACTGCGTGGCAGTCGAATTGCTCTAGTTTATTCTCTAAAGCCTCTGGCTATTAAAAGAAATGTCCTGATACCTTTACCTTGTATTTCTTGTTCTTATCTGACATTTTGTTGAATAAATATTGAATTGAAGATTGAAATTAGATCTGTTCTTCATACCTCTTTACAGGTTGTATCTGGAGGGGTGGCTAGTAACCAGTATATCCGCAGTGCTCTAGACTTTGCCACCAGTCACTTCGGTTTTAAACTGATCTGTCCACCACCACATCTATGCACTGATAATGGTGTGATGATTGCATGGGCTGGTGTGGAGAGACTAAAGCTGGGAGTGGGGTTTGCAGATGACCCACAGTCTGTGCGATATGAACCCAAGTAAGATTTTAGAACCTAACTTTAGAATTTCTTGTTTTTGGGGGGCTGGGTTATTTCTGTTTTTGTTTCTTTGGGTATTCTTTCTTAATTTTGTAATCTTCCTCTCTTCTTCTCTTGCTTTGTCTTTCTTACTTGGTTTACTTTTTGCCGTGCTGTTAATCAATGTTAAGGTTTTCTCTCTCAGATTTAAGTTCAAGTTTCAGTTTAATTTCAGAAAACTACATAAAACACACCATGTACACACTGAAAGAAATTCAAAAGATGACGCATGACCCCCCCAAACAAGGCTTGAAATCTTAAGAGACGCTTCCACAGAATAAAAAAAACACATGAACAGTAGTGTACAATTTCAATAATGTAGACTTACAAAAGAGATTCCAAAATGTGCAACTCAAACATGTAAAACAACAACTTTTAGAATTTGTCTGTTTCCATGTTTGTGTCTATAGGTGTATTTATGTCTTTTCCTTTCGCAGTTATGACTTCAGACAAGTCCCTAAAGTATCAATGGCCTACATGTATAAGTCTGTGTTGCTTCATGTTAGTGGGCGGATCTATAGATTCGCCACTTCATGATTGTTACTATAATTAGTATGCATGTTTTTTTTTATCAATTGTGTAGCCTCAAACTAATACTCCTCCATCTTGCTCTCTCATCTTCTACCTTCTTCTGTCTCTCTATTTTTTTTTCCTGTCTTATGTATTGTCTTTTCTTCTTACCTTTTCCCCCTCCCTGTCCTTCCCTCTAATCTCCCTCTATCTCTAATCACTGTCCTCTCCCACTCTTTATGTTTTTCTCTGCATTCTCCTTCTTTCTCTCTCTCTCTCTCTCCCCCCCCCCCTTCTCTGTCTCTGTCTCTCTCTCTCTCTCTCTCTCTCTCTCTCTCTCTCTCTCTCCTCCTGTCTCTCTCTCCCTCTCTCTCTCTCTCTCTCCCCCCCCTCTCTCTCTCTCTCTCTCTCCTCTCTCTCTCCTCCTCTCTCTCCCTCTCTCCCCCCCCCCTCTCTCTCCCCCCCTCTCTCTCCCCCCTCTCTCTCTCTCTCTCTCTCTACCCCTCCCTCTATCTCTCCATTTCTCCTGTTCCTATCTAGGATGCCACTGGGTAAGAACATATCGGACCAAGTGCGAGACGCTCACATCAAGATCAGGAGGATTCGATTTTGGAAATGATTTCTGATGAAAACCTCCTGTTCGCCCAACTACCTGAATGAAAATGCACTCATGACTCTTGTGGGTTCTCCATCCTGCTGGGCTGCCAGGGAATGGTATTTTATGGAGAGAGCGCTAGAAGCATCAGGCCGTATACATTAAGCAGTATGCTTCCCTCTGTTGTGCGGGATACATAATAATGATGTATTTCTAGATATCAATGAATCTGCATATTATGTGGAGATGCCGTGCATGCCGGCCTGCTCATCAGCACACAAGGAAAGTCACCTTTGGGACTGGCCTGGCACTCCTGTGGGGTGGGTGTCGTGTGTGATAGGCGAGACCCATGTCATACAGTGGTTTCTATTTAAATGCAACTTGCCCCGTCATCTGACCACTTCTGCTATATCTTGCAAGTTCAGCCTGGGCGTATTTCACCAAGATGTTCGTGAGTTATGTACTAACTTTATGCATGACGGGTGACCTGTTCCTGGGAGCCAAATCAGATTCTCAATGAGTTTGATTCCCATCGGTTTAAGTCGGAATATGATGTTTGTAGATTGAAATTCTTGTTTTTAACAAGTGTGTGAATACAAAGTTAAAAATTTGTCAAATTTGACAGATTGTAAGAAATTCACTCCCACTATGTTAAAATGTGAACAAATTCTTATTTAGCACAAGAACAGTTTACCAGTCATGCGTAACGTTGTGAGTAACTTACACACAACGTGTTGAAACGGGTCCTGGTTGTACTTCATATTTATTTTTGTAAGTGCAAAGATGTTAAAGGGTGAGCAATATTCATCAATAGTTACAATACATTCTTGTATCTCCACTTTATTGTAAATGTTGCGTGATGATTGAATCTATTATGTTTGTGATACAGGTCCCTGCATAGTATAGCATGGACACATGGTCCTGTATGTGTGTAGTAGTCCATGTACTTGATGTAAAGGAGATATTTGTACAATTAAACAAAAATTCTACCATAATAAACATAAATCAAGGACCTAAATGGCTTATTTTGGATAAAAACATACCCTCCAAATCTGTCACAATCGAATGTTTAGTTTTGAATTGTAACTCTTCAATTTCTGTACCCTAGGGAGAAAGATCAAGTGGTGGCGCCCTCACTTTTCCTGTGCTATTTCGGTGAAGCAGCTGCTATGTTATGCTTGATGATCATGTGCTAAAATGCTGATGTGTCAAGCGTTTGGATGTTTGAATAAACCTATGATTAGAATAAGAGAAGTAAAAACACTAGAATCTTGTGGCGAGAATTTAAGAATATCTTGATTTGTTTACGTTTACCTACTCTTTATAGCTTCGTGCGGACAGAACACATCTGAATTTTAAATTACTTTGAAATTCTTTGTGTGATGCACTGCCTAAACACCTGGAATATTGCAGGTGTTTAGGCAGTACATCACACAAAGAATTTCAAAGAAATTTAAATTCAAAGGAGTACCACTACCGTCCATACTCTGCTATAAAGAGCGGATTCCTGAATGGGTATTAATCTTTTTAAAGAACAAGGCGGGTGTATAAAGCAAAAGGTGCAATCACCAAACAGGGAAAACTTCATTGTTTATTCCATGTTTTCACATTCAAAGCACACACAAGCATTGTCAGAAGTTCTGTGCAAATCAAAATAAATTGATACAATTGAAACAGTGCAAAATAAACTAGAAAGAGCAACGTTGCGTATTTTCAAAGTTTGACTTTAATCTATACACATTTAACTACTATAGCTGTGTAAGTGCTGTTAACATACATAATTGATTGTACATCAGATACACATAATGTTAATCACCTAGTATATCCAACACAATTCTGCCATACAGTGTAGTACTATTTGTTGATAAAAAGTGAGACTTTATTAATGTCATCTACATAATATCCACCAATTGCAACAGTTGCAATTAAATATCAGCATTTTGTATAAGAAATAAGTAGTTCTATTATGTGCTATTTTAAAAACCACTTTAGATACTGAACCTTCATCTACATTGTGCATTAGTCCAAATATGTGTCCATGGTTGTGAATTTGTATAAGCATGCATGTACAAAATGACACACGTTGCAATTATGCGTGTGAGTTCTGGCAAAGATGTGATGACGCATTGAGGGTACATGTAAGGGTGCTTTTCAACATAATCCTGAACAACACGGTTACTCTATTTGCACAGAGGGGTGTGCACAAGACAAATGCAAATTGATCTTGGTCAATAGTGATATATCTCCTTTGTACTGATTTTTAAAAGCGAATGAAAGTTAATTAATTACTAAATATCATGCGGAGTAGTGAACTAAAAAGGTTGAAATCATGGTTTGTTTTTCAAATTGGCACAATTATTGCTCCAAATTGTGCATTTCTGATATATTTTACAGATATTTTACAATGGAATGCATGTTTTATTTGATGACAAACATTTTTCATTAAATGTCGCCAATTTGAAAGCCAAATAGTGGTCAGTCTTACTCAAGAAAGGTCTTGGACTCGTGTGAGCTAACCCTTGTAATTGTGAGCCGAATTGACTACCAGTAGTACATGTATCCCAAAGGAATCATCCACAGTTAGATTGCACAGAAGAGATATTTGAACCTGTTATTTACATTTTTGCTTCCTGTCCTCAGAGCATAGAATCAAATTCTGTCCTATTAAGTCTCTTACATAAAAGTATCTTTCAAACTAGTATTGTTCTTCAGCATAAACTCAACATACATGTATAAACATACATGCATAGAAGTGAAGCACCAATTAATATATACAGCCAGATGTAGAAAATAGCTTTCAAGTTGAATATTCTCATGTTTTGTTTAAATCATTTGCATTATAATATGCATCTCATATAAATAGTCATATATCTATTTACATAGGTATATCTAAAAAGTTGCTACTAGTCTTCACAAATGTTTTTTTTTTAATATAATATTCAGCCCATGTGTAAAATGGCATAACAAATATCACTAAACTTCTATTTATGAATTATCAAGGCAAGAATGACACAGGAATTTAATTTGGTCTGTTTAGAAAGTAGATGCAAGTCTGTATCGGAAGTAAATACAACTGAAAGGTACATGTACATGGTATGCTCAGTACACTCATTTCCAAATTGAAGCAATTGTTATACAACATTCTGCATATTTTATCATGTGTAGCACCCATATATCTCCAATCATTGTTTGAATCTGTTCCTTACTGAGCCAGCATTATATACAAGCTGGCTTCTTTCCACTGAGATACTAAGCAGCACAACTCCCGTACAATCTGCTGTTCAGAAACTAGATTGACCATAGGCTGAGATACCCTATGGACCCAATTAAACGACTTCCATTTAGTTACTGCAGTTCCATAGTAAATGTTGACATCCTGACTTATCCAGGGTTCACAAAGGCAGAAAGTCTAACCCTGAGCGATGGGCTAATGAAACTCACAGACTGAACTCGCGGCCTCTACATCGTTCTTATCCTTGTTCTTTCTCTTGCGATAGAGCTAATCTATCCTATGGAATGTAAATGTCACATCAAAAATACACCTTACAGAACTGGTGTTTCCATCTGTATCCTATCTGCATTATGACTTACAATTTACAGAAAATAAAACTCCACAAAATCTACCGTTTACACTGTACATGTATTGAAACAGTGCTTACTAATGATATACACAAATTGCAATGTCATCCTCTGCTTCATGTACAAACATGTTATTTCTTTCAAAAGAGTATAAAAAGCATCTCAGCCTAAATATAAAATAATATATTTCTAACCAACATCTTTACCAGTGATTTGACTCAAAAGGTACATGTAACAACAGCTTTGAAGTATAGTTATAACATTCAGAGAAAATGTTCCTTTCTTCATGGTGGTCCTATGCAATAGAATGCACTTCAAGCTAAGCTTTGTGGCTTGGAAATGACACATTATGAACATGATTCAGAATCCTTAGTTCCTGAATTATTACAGGACACTGTGACTTTGGAACAGCACTCTACAAGACCCTCAATACATTGACATTAATGTTGGCAATGATTGCAATATTAGTGCATTCACCTGCAAAGACATAAATTCTGATACAGTACTCTTATGTCATGCCATATTGGAACCCAGATAGAGTTTTTCCACTTAAGTACATGTACTGTACATATACAGTATTGAAGCGAGACAAGTCTGTTTAAAAGCCTATCCCTGAAAGACAATGGATAAATATTTCTCCCTTTGCAGAATCCTAGATAACTTATGATGCTCACTAGACTCGCAGACTTGACGGATCAAACACGTATAAAAACTACTAGGAATAGTAGCAGTGAGGTACTTTTTAAATATAACTGCGGTTTGTTTGAGGCGCATTGACAAGTATTTCAGATTTGGGACTGAAACACAACTTTACCTGGATTTCATGACTGGCAATTTGATGTTAATTAACCAAATGAATTAATTTACATGTTGATGTACATATATATGATTTTTAAACTGACATTAACATTCCAACCAAAGAAGAGAATTCTGGTTGTAGTCTTGTAGGAAATTGACATTCCTACCATAGCCGTTTTTTTACCACTCATTGGAAAATGGAAATACATCTATTTGTTGGTACAAAATATTTCTAACAGTTATTATTATTTCAATTATTGTTATCAAATATGACCAAACAAAATTTGGGCCTTTATATCTCAATGAGATAGTAATACCCATCAACCATTCTTTTAACCACTTTTATTATTAAAGACAGGGTGTAGCTTTTGCACGTCAAAAATATAAAACTTCGTAAAAACCAGGGAAAATGGATTTTGATACTGAATCAGAACTCCCTCCCAGTAATAGAACTGGAAACTGACTTTGAGCAAAAACACAGCAATTGCTAAATTTAGAGGAGGTTTTGGGCGGGTCACCCAAAACCCATGGCCTAGAGACCCAAGACTTCTGTGTGCTATAGTCCGTACAGATCCGCTCCCCGACGCATGCGTTCAATGGGAGCAATTACAATTAAGATTATGAATGTAGACTATGCTCCCTCCATTTCAAACGTAAATAAGGATTGTTTCTGCTTTTCCTATAAGTGTTTGTGAAGATATGACTGAGATTTCATACAGGTTATTGTTACGGTATACTGCTGATTCCTGCCGACTTTGACTTTTGCTAATGAGACACCCCGTCTTTAAATTAAAACAATACTTCATTCATGATACACTTTGGAACAATCATCATCTTTGAGCAGCATGCATGTGATTTAAGTCTTGGCCATATGAAGGATTGTTAGTGATAATTATTGTTGCTAAACTGTCATCTTTGTGCCAGGATTAGTGAATACAGTTTGCTAGCATGCCTTTAATGTTGGTCATTCAATTCATATGCATGTAGCACTAAAATGAGTCACAATATATGATGACATAATATTACTAACATGACATGAAGAAACATTTTAATGGAGTGAACCAGCACTCCAACTCTTTTAGCAACATCAGCTTGAAATCCTTTTTAAAAAATTGTGCAATGTGTAGTCTTTCCCCCACACTCTCTTAAAAAAATGTATCCTTTTCTGAGGGAGTACCTGCAGATAGCATATAATTATGCTAAAATATTTTTAAAACCTTACGGTACATTCAAATGCATGTTGGGACTTCATTTTTTATTGATTACGGTATCTCACTAGCTACACGAAGTATAAAAGAGAAGTATTATTGTACTCTACAAATTAGAAAACATCTTCTGACTATATATTTCTTGATATATTGCAAATCTTGAGTACCGGTATCATGTTCTACATGAACAACATTAGTTTGTGTAAGTAAAAAAAAAGGTAATTTAAAAAAAAATAAGAAATATTTCATGACTATTGCACTTTCTTAAGTAAATGAAACAATGTTGTGGCATAAGAGGTAATGAGTAAGAAAATAATACATTAACGAACACAAATGATATACATGTGAACAGGTCTAGAGAATTAGACTGAGAAAGGGAGAAGGAGAGAATTGTAAGGGACAAACAGACGGACATAAATGTAAGCACAAACAAATTGAACAAGATGCATAGAAGAAAAGTTTCTTGAATTTTAGGTCTTAGACCTTTCTCAAGAATGAACAATTCACAAATAAACATGATTGCATACTGCCACAATAAAATCATGAGAGACTTGTGGTTCAGATTGTCTTACTACAGAACAACATATCATAAGCCCCCTTCGTTACAGTTTAAAATACGCTTGGCGAAGTAGCAGTACGCAATCATGTGAATATATGTGAATTGTCCATTCTTGATAAAGGTCTACAAGCAGAAATTTGATTAACTTTTCTTGTCTGGCATCTCCTTTATTTGTTTGTGTTTACAAATATATGTAAACATAAACAAATCAATGAATTAACAAATTTATCAAGAATCATTCATGATGAAGGTCTAAGACCAAAATATTGATGAAATTTTCTTCTCCGGCATCTTTATTAATTTGTTTGTGTTAACATTTACATTTTCAGTGCCATCACAGCCTCATTCACCAGCACATGTAGAGAGAAAGGAGAAAAAGAAAGGAGAGTACAAAATAGTAAATTTTGCAACATCAGGCAGAAGAATGACGATGGGAGAGAGAGAGTGAGAGATAAACGAGATCGGGCAGAGTGAGAGAGAAGAGCAACAGGAAGACAGAAGAAAAAAGGGAAGATTGAGAAGGTGAAAAAAAGAATGAAATTCACAATTTATTGAGATAAATGTGTAGCAAGCTCTGGGAGAGGGAAGGGGAAAGAAAACATGTATAAATGTGGAGACGTATAAGAGATACATGACAATGTGTTAATCAGTGAAAGTAACGGGGTAAGAACAATGGCAAGCAGACTTTCATGCAAGCAGGTAAGTGCATCTAGGCCCAAATTCACTAGGAGATTCAATCAAAAAAATAAATACAGTGTATATGGATTTGTGATACGCCTGCCACGTGCTAGCTTTGTCATCTCATACCTGCTACTATCATAAAATAAAAATCAATTTCATCACTATATGGTCAACATTTACTTCAGACCAAAGTAATTTTATTCATTTGTTTCATGACAGAATCATAGTCTGTGCTATGGCATAGGAATGCCTGCACGATGTGATCGACATATCAATGGATTAAATTTCCTGTGTGAAATGGGGCCTGGAAACCTGAGAGATGTACCACAAGAGACTGAGCAGAAGCAACACCAAGAAAAGAAAGTAGGAAAGCAGAGCTGTGCCGCAAATGTGCATCATAACCAGGTGCTACGTGCATTTACACTGAAACCTGCAATGCAAAAAGAAACAAGAAAGAAAAGAATTGAGCATTTCTATATCAATGGAAAGGCAGTTATATCAGTTTTTGTCTGCATTGCATTGACAGCTGTCATATCCAGGATATAAGTCTGGGATATAGATCTGAGTTTTACAGGTATTTTGCCTATTTTATTTTCACTGAAAGCTGGCTTGAGGAAGGCTATAAAGAAAAGTGAGGATTGTTGTCTTTAGAGCAGCGAGTTATATCAGGATTGCAAACATACTTAAAAGAAAACTATACATTTTAGCTTTGGGAGCGCCCAAACACTTCTTTTTAATAAGTGTTTGTTTTCTATTGATAGTCTTCCGTAGTACAGAAACACATGATTCATGCATCACACATTACATTAACCACATGGTACATGGAGTACATATACACAAAGGGTTTGTGATTCAGATATGATGCGGGAAGGAAGGGGGGTGGCGGGAGGGACAAGTACAATGACAATTAGGGAAAACAGTGAAGAGAGAACTTTACATGTAAAAGTTCTGCATTTGTAATACAAGCTGCAAGTCATGTACTATATATTTGATTTAAAGTAGACATAAAAATCATATCCTTATCATTAATATATCATATATATGTATATTCTGTACCATATAAAAAATGAAACAACATGTGCTATTGACATATGATGTTTGCATATAAGCTTAAGGACCCTTTACCGTATTTATTAGATTTCGTGTCCACATAGTTTCTGTTTGATTTGATTGCACAATTTTCATATAACCAAAACTGTTTAAGGCTCAAGTGGCAAGAATTTCTTTAAAAAAAGTCTTATTAATACAAAACAAATTCTGTATGATTAGTAATTGCTCTTGTCACATACTTCTACCACATTTACATACATCAGATTTATGTGTGGTGTTTGTCACACATCTAGTAAAATAAAGTAGTACTATCCAATGAAAGATCAGTTCAAAATCTACATGTAGTACTACATGCACCGACTAAAAAGATAAGTACAATTATGGTGGTTGGAAACCAGTATACCCACTGTTGGCATATTGACTCCATTGAATGTAAAGCAAGCAGACTTGCGTGCCACCCACCTGGGCCCCGTTGCATAAAACTTTTAATTACTGGTAACTTTAAACAATTCTTCAAGATATTATTGGTAAAAACTGCGGGACCCGTAATCATAGCAGAGTCCTTCTGCAGTGAGCAAAGGTTACATATTGGTTTGATATCAGGACCACAGGAAGCTCCTGGGCCTTGTTGCATAAAATTAATACCATTGATGGTAACTTTGCTATCAATGGCAACTTCTATGGAAACCTTGAATTTTATTGGCTGTTGAGTGATGTTAACATGGTAGATACCAATGATGGCAGAGTTACTATCAATGGTAAGTTTTACGCAACAGGGCCCTCGCGTGCAACAATGAATACTTCAACAGGTTCAGGTGTAGATGGGTTCTGGTAGTAAAGCCACTAAAGCAAACCATGACACTGTATCTCTTTTATTCAGAGCTACTGTTGCTTTCTTGCACCAATTTTACACTCAATTCTTTAAAGATTGTCCGTCCCTTTTGCAAGCTTAAAATTTGAAATCGTCTATCACGATCGTAAATTGAAGAAAGTGTGATTCAAGACCATTTCTAAGAATATAGCATGTTGAAGCTTTCTGTATATGTTAAAATTTCAGCCGTTAAATTTCAAACCGACTTTTTTCGTACTACGAAAAAAGTATTAGTCTTTGTTACAGTATCTATGTGGTTATTATGCATGTGTGAAATCCTAATTTTATGAGTAATTACCAAACTTTGGAGATGATTCCTTCTATAGAACACATTTTTTCATAATGGGTTTTATAATTTAATGAACAGATAAATAAATTTGGCAGATATTTCAACACAAACTGCTAAGAGCCTGAGGTAAAGACTATTAATCAGACATTGTTTTCGTGCATTATTTGAATTTTACACTACGTTTCAGTTTCAAATTATGAATATACAGCTTGCTAAAACTTCTCTATTGTTTTGCCAATGTTTCGATGGTTTTGTGGTGGTCTGAAAAAGGGACGGGCTGTCTTTAAGCCAAGTATCATATCCTGCAGAAGAAGATTTGAGATACATCAAAGTGTAACAAAACATATATTCCCAAGAATTATGAGTTCCAAAAAACACAACCCAATGAGCTCTCATGACCACAAGGTCACTGCTGGCTTCTGAAAATAAAACCCACCTTGTTTAGGAACCACTACCTCCAAGTTTCATTCACTTCCTCATAGAGTACCGAAGTGTGACATCATTTGAGCATTATTGTCAAGACAACTGGATCTAAACAATGCGTGTAGAGCAAGCAGCGGTAATCACAGTGGGGACTGTAATTGGGAATGCCCGACACTAGCCTGATAGACAATATCGGACCGTTAAACCTCTCACTGGAGTGAGTTTATTCAGAGTCAATTGCCTTAACAACATGCTCCTATGATGACACCACTTCGGTACTCTATAAGTGTTCAGGAGTTCCCAGTAGGATATGATTTGACTTAATGTAATAGAAATGTGTGGAGAAACAATAGATTCTACCATCATTACTTCCATTTTCCATTTAAACAAGATTGAGGGATCACTGCTAATGATTTGAATTCTCAAATACCACACAATTTGAAAACTAGCAAGTTCACAAGAAAACCAGTTTGGGCAAACGCGTGGGAGGTGCTGAGTCCTGTTCACACTTGGTATTTATTTTCGTCCAACAATCACATGTGTAATTTTACTACCAGAACTCCATCTTCATTTTGTATTTGAAAGCACAGATAATCATGTCATGCATGATGGGATGCTATACATCAAGAGAAAGCTTGCTACCTCTCCTCCCGTTCTGAGTCACTTCGGTCTCAATAAACACTTCATCCTCCACACCCGTTTCATTTCCCTTTGCGAGGCTCACATCCCGCGATGGTGTTGGCTCCACTCCAACATCGGTACAGTCCGGTTTATCTGGCGTACCATGTAATGAATCTCCAGCCATAAACTTGTCATTTACATACCGATGATGAGTGTATTTTGGTTTATTTTCACCTTGAGTTGGGTTTGATGTGCCATTTTCATCTGTCCTTGCATTTGGTGATTGCGGGCCGACACCTGTGCTCTGCATTGCTGTGGGGGGCGTGAGGGGCCCTGTGTTTGCTGCCGACGACTGCACAGCGAACGGGAGGTGGTCGCGTAGAAGGGGCGTGTCTTCATGAGGAGACGGCAGCTCCTGATTAGCTTGTTTGTTGGATTCCTCGTATGGGAAGTTAAGCTCAACGTACTCCTGTCAAATTTGAAAGACAGTTGAAAATCATTTGTTCATGAGGTTGAAGTCTGATTAAGCTTCATGAAATAGTGTGAACAATTCTTCAAGATAAGGGGTTATAGAAGTGGTACAGACTGCGGGACCCGCAATCATAGCAGAGTCCTTCTGCAGTGAGCAAAGGTTACATATTCTAGCCTCTGTTCACACAGAGCTCTAGCATAAATAGTTAATGTTGTATTCCCAAATGCTCACTACGGAGGAATTTTATCCTAACTCCAGTTCTCCTACTGGTATTCTGAAATCTCTCCTATCTCCTATCCTTAGTTTTCACATAAATGTTCTCATAGAATGTTCTCTTGGGAAGAGAGTGTACCAGGGGAAGAAAATAAAAATTTATTTGGTGTGGCTCTGTATAAAATTTAATCCCCAAACTGATACCCTGAAATATATTTCACATTTATACTCTCATCAGTTTTTCCGAAGGTTTAGTTACTGGACTATTCTTTCTTTCTTTCTTTCTTTCTTTCTTTCTTTCTTTCTTTCTCTCTCTTTCCTTTCTTTCTTTCTTTCTCTCTCTCTCTTTCCTTTCTTTCTTTCTTTCTTTCTTTCATTTCTCTCTCTCTCTCTCTCTCTCTTTCCTTTCTTTCTTTCTTTCTTTCTTCTTATTATTATTATCATTCATTATTATTATTATTTTTTTTGAGGGGGGCGGGGGTGGTGAAGCTATTTGTGCATTTTATAGGGGCAGTTGCCATGTACTTTTTTTACTGGGGTAACCCACCTCCCCGGCTCCCTGCCCTGTGCCCAGCCCTAAGCTGTTAACACCTTATGAAAAATTGTTTCAAATAAATTACAACTCAAGTCAAAAGATGTCATTTCTTTATAAGCAGATTTCATGACAATTTATTGATTGTTACAATTGCAATAATCCTTGAAATATTTAAGGCAATTTTCATTTTAAGAAATATTGGACCTATACATTTGTGTGGGTCATATAAAACTACTGTACTAGGTGTGTACTTTCACTAAACCTGCTTCTCAAAATATTGACATCATTTGACTTACTGACGTGTAAATGTCAGCTTAATATGAGATGTAACTTATTTTTAATCACTTTTCAAAGTGTCTAAGAGTTGTTTTTTGAACACCTAGTAGCTAGACCCAGATGCAGATGCAGATGCTGCTTACCGATCTGACGTTTGCTTCCAGCATGTCGCCCAGTCTGACAGCCAGAATGTTGAACATGGGGCGGGCTTCAGGGTCTGGGTTCCAACACTCTAACATGGTATCATAGCTGCACACAAAAGAAAACAATCCAATCATCTAGTCAACATGGTATCATAGCTGCATACAAAAGGAAACAATCCAATCATCTAGTCAACATGGTATCATAGCTGCACACAAAAGGAAACAATCCAATCATCTAGTCAACATGGTATCATAGCTGCACACAAAAGGAAACAATCCAATCATCTAGTCAACATGGTATCATAGCTGCACACAAAAGGAAACAATCCAATCATCTAGTCAACATGGTATCATAGCTGCACACAAAAGGAAACAATCCAATCATCTAGTCAACATGGTATCATAGCTGCACACAAAAGGAAACAATCCAATCATCTAGTCAACATGGTATCATAGCTGCACACAAAAGGAAACAATCCAATCATCTAGTCAACATGGTATCATAGCTGCACACAAAAGAAAACAATCCAATCATCTAGTCAAGTATTTCCCCTCAGAGGTCAAGGGGCTTTGATAAGTACAAATGTAAATGGCCGAATATTGATCGTGACGTTGCTAGAGAGCATTGCTATTGTGTGTCCACAATTTTGCATGGTTTTGCAATCAATCTTATAGTTACAATATATCCACACGAGCTACAATCAATAACAAATGCAAATTACGATCAATATCGATTGTAAGTTTGTTGTGATTTACGATCAATATCAATTGTACAATCGATAGAAATTTTATGCATAATATCAATTGATCAGTTGTATGAGTAATCTATTGATTATAAAATCAATTGTAGCCCGTTGCAATATGGGCCCCAAACGTGGCTTTTCAAACAAATGTATCATCATAAATGCAAATCCTCACAGAAGACACCTTACAAATTTTTGGCTTTTCAATGGTATCATCATACATAAATGAAAATTGCACAGAAGACACTGTACTCACATCCCTGCTGGCGCATGGTCAGGACAGTTCATTCGGTATCCATTCTTGATTTTGTTGTAGAATGTTTCATCGATCTGAATCCCTGGGTAGGGGGATCCCCCAAGAGAAAACACCTCCCACAGGAAGACTGCATAGGCCCATCTAGAGAAGACAAGAGTTACACCATTCAATTATCATCCTTACTGTCATTTGGCTAAAGTTGTGTGTCTATTACTTTATTTTAAATCATTGTGCTCCATGATTTCCCACTCAATGGAAATATATATTTTTTCTCAACCATGGTTAAAATGTCCCTAGATTGTCCTACGGGGGTGTATCATTTTTTTTTTTGGTATTTATTGTCACATAATTGAATTTTGACCTGCAATTTGTAACTCCTGTTTTCACAACCAATCTTTCCTTCACAGCACTGCGTTGTTGCGTTTCGCCTGTATACTTTAATTGGTCCACCACAGGTCTGAGGTGAAGGTAACTGGCCAGTGCTAAAAACAAAATTGACATGAAGAGAATTCGCCGATTTGATGATCGTACGGCCGGAATCGGGCGAATATCAATGATTCCCTACAGGTACATGTGCTTGCTGTGCATGATGTTGTATACATGTAATGTCTATATCTGCTAATTATAAATAATCATTCATGCAATCCTTACTACATCAACCTGCTGAAAATATATGAAGGTTTTTTCTTTAAATTTGGCTATATTCCTCAAATTGTGCTGTGCATCAACAACATGAGACAAAGCATTAGAGCAAAGAAATATACAGTGAAACCCAATTTGCTCAAAAAAAAAATATTTAGAAAGTAATGCAACTTTCAGTTACACCAAGTGTCTGTATTATTTCAGGATATTTGACCCACTTATGGGGTGAACAAAGGAAAAGAAAGAGTGAAAAGTGGAGCAGAAGTTTTTTAATTGCTAACACTTTCACAAGACTGCTTTTATCTTTGGTTTTTGGTGTTTAAACCAAAAATACACAAGATGAAATGGAAGTAGAAGAAGAGTGTGGTGATGAGGGTTATGAACCATATATAGTCACAAAGTAGTTATACAAAAAAGGAGAAAAAAAAGGGAAAGTGTGGTGAAAATATTGTAAGTTTTGCAACTGACTATACTTTATAAATGGTATTTATTCATACACTGTCACCATGGAAACATTCCAAGAACATAAAACCTTTTTTTGTTGACCACCTGTATAGAAAGACCAAGTAACTCTAATAACGACATTGCTTGTATCCCTGGAGCTGACTTTCTATACAGGTTTCCCTCTACTTACACATCACTGTATGTTGTGAAGACCTTGTCAAAGATAGATTCAGGAGCCATCCATTTGATTGGTAGTCTTCCTTGCTGTAAAGGAGAGACAAAGTCAGATAGTCAGCTTAAAATCACTAGTTAAACATTGGTCAAGAGCACAAGTAAATGGAAACATGACAAATATTTTCAATCTTACAATTGTTTGACTGTTGACACTATACAGATAAAAGATCGCCACAATAAGCCCACAATGCCACTTCTACGTACCTTGCCACTAGCAACATAGTCTGGGTCATCATACAGGTGCCTGGCCAGGCCAAAGTCACAGATCTTGAGGATGTAGTCCTCTGTCACCAGCACATTCCTAGCAGCTAGGTCACGGTGGATCACCTACAGACACAGAGGGCCAAGAATTAGGCAACATACATCTCTCACTCTCAATAGGATTAGTTTTGCACAAGTTGAACAAGGGTCACTGGCATATTGCTGTGGTGTACAAAAATGGATGTTAGTAAAAATAGTATGCACATGGTATTTTTTACGCTATACAGCATTGAATGGGGTGTTCATGCCAAAGAAAATCAATTATGGCAAGTGCCATTAATTGTCACCCACGCAGGGGTTTTCCACAACAAGTCATGATACCTTTTACAACAACTTTTTAAGCTATGAAAAAGAAGTTCATTTTGATGGAATTGTGAGCATATTTTTTTCCAGAAAGTAAGGATTCTCTGTCTTGTGTATTAACAAATGAAATAGAGCTGAGCATTCATGCAGACCAAAAGAATTACAGTATATGGATTACCAGTCTTCGTGTGAATGGGTTTTGATGATCTCTTGAGGAACAATTTACATTCCCAATTGCAATTGATATTGGGAAGCTAAAACCCCAGTATAATTTGTGTGAAATTCCTCACATTTTTGGAGGCCAGGAACTCCATGCCCCTGGCTACTTGGAAGCTGTAGCAGAGGAGATCTTCTCCATCGATGGGGTCATCTTGGAGTGGATGAAGGACCTCCTCAGGAATCACCTGCAGCATGATCGAGAGACACAGCACCAAAACAACAACAATGTATCATGAGGTGTTCACTCTCGTTATTAGATTAATAATAATAATAATACATAGAATATATATAGCGCACTTTCCATCTTAACTAGATGCTCAAGGCGTTTCAGAGCAAATCAAAGAGAGAGAAAAAAAATACATTACAGGTATGAACTTGTATGTCAAAAAGCACCATTATACAGGTATGTCTTTAGGTTGTCCTTGAAGGTGGTCACTGACGTCAGGGCATGTTGAGTGGCTTTGAAGCTTTTAGTGGAATTATACTGTTTTTGCAAGACTGGAGTACATTATATATTCGATTTCAATTTCTCTGTGAACTTCATGCTTCACTCCGCCTGTAGTTCCACACTCAAGGATCACATTAATCTCCTTTATAACAACATCATCTATGGTGATTTGAAAATGAAAACTGAATGTGAGCTTCAATTTGATTTTTGAACAGGAATAGATACAAAATTGACCGGTCACCTTGTCATCAATGGCTTTGAATCGTCTCTCACTGCCGCTGGACGTTTGGTGGGTGGAAGATGCACCGGAGCTGGACTGACCAGTCTGGCTCTGACCACCGGTCACCTCAGGGGTGCCTGAGAAATACTTCCGCTTGGACCGCATGAAGTCCAGCAGGTTGCCACGGACACAATACTCCACAATAGCAAACACAGGACCTGAAAGATGACAGCAGAGGGAGAGAGTTTCAGAGACAGACTTGTCACAATCACAGATATGAGTAGTATACACATACAACCAGGGTGGTGTTTCAATCAGATGCACGTAAGCTATGCACAACTGGTGACCTGTTCTTGGGCGCCAAATCAGATTCTCAATTATTTTGATTGCGATCAATTCTTGTTGTATAACAAACGTCTGAATACGAAGTTTAGAATTTGTCAAATTTGATTAAGATTGTAGGAAATTCACTCTCACAATGTTGAAACAGGTACAAATTGGGGCATCTCAAGAACAGGGCCCCTGTCATGTTTAATGTCTTGCATAACCTATGCACATCTTGGTGAAACATGGTCCAGATGCATGCTTGAGGGGACAGTGCAATGTGGGATGGGTTGTGTGACTCGGGTA
>OZ022589.1:9666519-9789708 GCA_963669155.1 Arbacia lixula
ATGTGGATGACTGCTTCAGCAATTCCATGTCTGTCCTTTGCAAACATCCAGTAAAGTTTAGCAGAGTGTTGGAACGTCAGCTAGAATCTACGCTAAATGGACAATACATGTGTAGCCCTTATATAGGTACCTCTCCATGTGCCATGTAATACATACGAATCCCACGTACATGATGTGACAGCGTTATAATGTACACAAATGGTTAATGAACGTTATCACGTGCGCTCCTCCAGTAGTTACATGAAACGTCATTCATGCCCTTTAGACAAGTATGAGGGCGACAGTCACTGTGCAATGTGGTGAAGATGAATATAACAATGAACCTTTTCTGTGTGGGCAATCACTAAATATTGAGTGGGAATATCATCTTAAAGCAACATTTACTACTTGGTTTATTCACTTTGTAAGGACCTAGGACAGATAAGACATGACATTATTGGGAAATCAACGCTTGGATCTCAATCTGAAACATAAACATCAATTCACTTGGATGATTAGCTCCTATTAAATGGACATTTTAGTGTGCGCTGCATTGGGAGGTAACCATTATGAGTTATTTTTAAAATCACATCTACATGAATTTTCCAATCACGTTCACACTTTTGCGCCCCCCCCCCCTCCTCTTTCTCTCACTCTCTGCTCATCCCTATCATTGTACATTGTATATCCCTCTTTCTCCCCATACTCAGCCCTATCTCCCTCTCTCATTTGTACCCCCACTCTCTCTCTCTCTCTCTCTCTCTCTCTCTCTCTTGCTCTCTCTCTCTCTCTCTCTCTCTCTGTCTCTGTCTCTCTCTTCGCCTCCCATTTGACAACCATTTTCATTTACAGTATACACCCTTCCGTTAATTCACACAGGCCAAACTTTCCGGTATTATTTGAGGGAAACCGTTTTTCATAGAAGAAACACGCAACAGTGCACCATACTACATCCGCTCGGGCTACACTCATCGTGTGTAAAGTTCACGAACAATGCTAAACAGTGTTATAGTGTGGCTCTGATGCAGTAATGTACAAAATAAACCACTATACTGAGTGACGTGGGCGAGAAAAGAAGAACAATCAGTAATCATGCTTTCATTAATTTCAACATCTTAATCTTGAAAAAACTCGGGCTGGCAATTCTCGGGGATCGCGCAATCGCTCGATTCGTTGCGCAGAATTCCGTCGCGCGCTCAGTTCACGAATCCGAGCTGATAAAATGTGGCTATAGAACCTAGATTAACGGTCGCTGAAGTGGATACGTGTTCGAAAAATATGTGTGTAGGTATCATTTACATATTTAAATGGTAGTGAATATGTATTTCATATGTAAGTTCACGCCTTCCTGCTGCTCAGTTGGAATAGTATGACAAAATGCGCACTCTTAATGTTGGTGTATAAATCAGTTTTAAGACAAATTCTTAACAAAAAGTTAAAGTGTAGCATAAAGTAAAAACCAGCCTGGAGATGTGATTTAAAACTCATATCTTTCCATGGACATCAGTATTATCAGCACATCACAGCTGATGATCAAAATGTTTAACACTATGTACCCTTCAATGGAATGATTATTGTTCGTAAAATTATACTATAACCCCCTTTCCGTTACACGTAGTTATTTGTGACCCGTCGCTAAGCAACCATGATAACATCGCCAGACAGGAACATTTTCCGTTCATGCTATGTCCTGATGTTAGTCTCTAAATCATACTAAGCTTTCAAATGAGGATCATAGCATGGCTATATAGAAATAAACTCTTCAGGGATGGACTCTCGGAGATCGTGTCTTTGAACATGCGTCTGTGCGACCAGGCTACTTGTATCTCAATAGCCTTGCCATGCTCAATTGTTGGGGAGTCATATTATGTTCAAACATATGTAGGCAGTCTCTGCATTTTCAGACTCACTAATGGACGGACTAGGACGTTTGCCTGAAAATCATAATGATAATGAAATACAGTGCCCCCTCCCCCCATTCTTGCAGTTCTCACAGAAGCATATCGTATGACCAAAACAGAGCTCTTGTGGTATTGCGGGCTATCTGACCCTCTCCAAATACAGCTCTTTTAACTTGTACTCGAGCACCACATTCTATATATAGATCTTCATCCAGATTTAAATTCATATAGCAGGGTGTTCTCAATATTTCCTTTATTTTCTCTGCAGGAACACTACATTTCCTAGTACGTACTTTACACGCGTGAGACATTCAAAGGAAGGTCACATCAGAGCAGTCATGAAGTATATAGTAACACTCGTTATTTTTGGATTGGGAGCTATAGCGTATTCTCTAATTCTGCCTAGTTATATATTTATTTCATTGTTTCTTGCTACTAAGCATTTAAAACAATAACTATCATGTGTTATAGTAGTGCTTACAGTAGAAATAATCGATATAAGTGGTAGCAGTATTAGTAGTAATAGTAGAGGTAGTAGTGGTAGAAGTAGGAGTAGTAGTAGTAGTAGTAGTAGTAGTAGTAGTAGTAGTACTACTAGTAGTTGTTGTTGTTGTCGTAGTAGTAGTAGTAGTAGTAGTAGTAGTAGTAGTAGTAGTAGTAGTAGCAGTAGCAGTAGCAGTAGTAGTAATAGTAGTAGTAGTAGTAGTAGTAGAAAACTAGAAGAAGAAGAAGAAGAAGAAGAAGAAGAAGAAGAAGAAGAAGAAGAAGAAGAAGAAGAAGAAGAAGAAGAAGAAAAAGAAGAAGAAGAAGAAGAAGAAGAAGAAGAAGAAGAAGAAGAAGAAGAAGAAGAAGAAGAAGAAGTAGAAGAAGAGGAAGGATAAAAAGAGGAAGGAGTAGACGTATAGTTCTAATAATTCTCATATTACTAAATAGTAAAAGGGATAGCGGTAGTTTAGTACAACACTATTAGTCATCGACTTTTTAGTGATACCTTGAATTCATTGTTCATGAAAATGTATTTGTTCAATGAATGAAGGATTGAAATTGAAAAAAGGTTAAGTACTAGTAGCAGTATACTACACGTACATGAGTGTAAAAATGTATCAAATAATGACTACATTGACTAGAATTTGTGTAATATTGTAATCATTACATGGTAGCTGTCACTATGATTTGTTACAAGTGCTCCGTAAATTATAAATTACAAAGAAGAAAATAGATATTAAAGATGATATCAAATATAAAATGACATGTATGAATTAATCTTCGCATTTATATCATTTTGTTATCGAATGTAGACGTTACCTGTTTCAGGACGATACTACATTAGCTGTGCTAGTTGTCAGTACCTTGATTCTGGATTGAAGAGAACCATGGCTTGCTATTCCTATAATCATTGGTGACATTATACCCCATGCGCTCCTCCGATCCACGTTGCGTTCATGTTCACTGGCGATGATTAAGTGATAGTCATTGTCTCGCTAGTTGATCGAGCTAAAGCAGGAATATCAAAAAGTCCAAAGATTGTTTATGAAATCCGTTCATCCACTCATGTTACTTCCAACTGTATTATGTTCGTACCAGCAATGGTCCCTCACTCAACGATATGCTTTTTACACGTTTAGTAGAGAGAAACACGACTATATAATCGCACTGATGGACTGAGCCACTCCTCTGACACGTTGCATGCTGCCTGCAAAATTAACTCACATTGATTTCCCTTCTCGCTTCCCTGTCTCACGTATTTACATTAGAAAGTACGCGGCATAATAATAATGATTTTTCCCATCATCTGGCGGCTCTCAAAGAGCTGTTGTATTAAATCAGAGCTCAACAGGTGTTTCCCTCTTGTTATCAACCGCGGACCTGATGGGGGAGAGAGAGGGAGAGAGTGAGGTCTGTTTCCCGCCTTCACCACTTGCAGTCTGCTGGCAGCGCGAACTATGAAAAATGATTTCATTATGACGTATTAAGGCACGAGCATGTGACGGAGCATGATACAAATTAACGATGACAGCGATATTTAAAAGCGGGGTGCGAGGAGGGGGCTTATTATTAGTTCCGTGAGCAAGGACGTGGTTTCTAGTATGCAAATGAAAAAAAAAAGAGATTGAAGATATCAAAAGAGAGAAAGAGAGAGAGAGAGAGAGAAGGAGAGAGAAAGAGAGAGTGAGAGAGAGAGAAAGAGAGAGAGAGAGAGAGAGAGAGAGAGAGGGAGAGAGAGAGAGAGAGAGAGAGAGAGAGATTATGTGGGGTGGGAGGGGTGTTTGTATCTTTCTTTAAATTGTTCTTTCCTCTATGTTTATCTCTAGGTCTGCATCATTATTCATATGGTACGGTGGTCTTGTCACTATGTCACTTTCAACATATATTATTGAACGAATTGCCAGACTCACAAATACCCAACTTACAACGGGTTAAAAATACATGTATACAATTTTTCTGTCTCCTCCCAAAAGCCTCCCGAATCACCCACTCCTGAAGGGAGTACACTGGTTGTCAGTTCGCCAAAGAATCACACTCAAGATATCAATGGCAGTGAACAAAGCTCTGAATGGCCAAGCTCTTAGTTTTATTACTGAATTGTTGAATCGTAAGTCTCAAACTCACGTTCATAAACTACGTAGGACACAAGACACATTTTTGTTGCAAATACCCCCAGTTAAAACCAAAATAACACTCGGAGACCGGTCATTTAATTGTGCAGCAATTAGAATGGAATGAATTGCACGAGAAATAAGGAAAGCCTCATCAGTAGAAAACTTTAAGTCAAAACTGGCTCCCTTGTTCATGTAATATGTACAAGACAACATTTATGAGTTCAGCAACACAGTAGAATGCATATAGTTATTTCGCTTTAAAAATGAATTTAAATCTTTATCATTTTTATTATAAAGCATCACTACCTCCACCATTATCACCATTATTATGACCACATCCATATATATGCATTACGATATGAAATCATCCTATGTGAAATATGCCACTACGCATCGTAGTATATGATATCCAAACAATCTCCCAAACAATATCATAAACAATAGAATTTTAGCTTACAGCATTTGTTTGTGTAATATATGTTCATGTTACTATGTATTAGTGTGATATTTGTACACAGGGCCTCCAGGGAGAACAATGCCAATCTCACTGATGGGGCTATCCTGTTTAAAAAAGACTTAATACATAAATAATTAGACATTTTTAGTGCAACATTCACCATCCCGTTCTTTCTGAAATCTTCAAGCGACAAATGTTGAGAACACCAACACACAAAAACAAAACTTTAGGGCAGCACATGGGCTTACGTCAACGCAAATAAATATATTACAATATTCAATTACAGCAAATGTCAATATGGTTGCCCTTTAGACCTTTAAAAAGAAAAACAAAAATGTGTAAAATTTCACAATTTGTTGTGTTCTTCCCCCAATCCGACATGCTGTATGATTCCATAAATTGCTCGTTTTCTGTGTTTGATTAACGAATAATGTTTGTGTCCATGTAGGTATGTGTGTAAAAAATGCCGTTCTAATGATGAAAATCGACAATTAAACAAAAATCTACATAACATATGAGAGAGCTTCTCGTACGTGACGTCACAAAACTTTCAATAATCGTAACTTTCTTATCCTGTGACGATTCTTAAAAAAAACGTCATTAATATGTTTCTTTCATGTTTCTGCTTTTATCAAAGCCAACTTAATTTCAGGGTGGACTGTCCCTTTAAATGTTCACACTTCAAACAGGGATGTGTGAGGAAGGAGAAACAACTCGAGCATAATATATTCAAACATCTGTATGGATACTAAAGCGTGCTAATGAATTTCCAAAGAATTCCACAATCACTACAATGCTTTGATGTCCCATGCGCGGCACCGACATTCAACCGCTGTCAATTTGGAAAGAAATATCTTTAATTCCCTGTTTTATCTCTCGAAGCTGTGCTTCTTATCACATTTTTTTTGCAATTTTCAAGAAAGTTAAGGGCAACATCACTAAAGATGCATTACTTAAAATTGCATTAAACAATGCGTGGTTTTGGTCTTACATGCATGCGCTTCTTGGCATATTTTAGTTTTATGCGAATCGTTCAAACATCCAGGGGCCCCCGTATGGGTGAAGATAATTTCTGTAATAAATATATGTTTGTCTTGAACAACGACTACGCTACTAGTTTGTGTACACATGTGACAACGAAGATCGATTTGACTCGAGAAAGCGCTGAAAATTATCAACCAAGACAAGTTATAATTGATGAGATGAAAGAATAAGAAGACGCAGTGCATTTAATAATTTCCAGATTTTGGTGAGGGTAAGTATATCTAATGTAAGAACTCTAAAACTCTAAAGCATTTCACAGAGTCAGAGAGGTTGCTGCTTGAATACAGTAACCGGTCGGTACTCCAGCAGATTCCACCCCAGCAGGCATGGCGCTCCGCAGGCTGGGCGCCCCGGTCCGACTCAGCTCCGGTCGATGACTAGCTGCTTTGGAGCGCGAGCTGGAGCGGCCTCAAGTTATGTATTTTATAAGCAGGCAAGCACTTTCGCAGGTCAAATAAATGAAATTGGGTACATACCTCAGGGGAAAAAAGAAAATTACTATTCAAGAACTTTTCACACAATCTATTATGTCTTACTTCTATGATCGATGATCAGATATCAGCAGTCCTGTGGCTGTACAATGCCAATGGGACCAGGGTATCCCACTAATTTTATGAATTTTAACCCTCTAAACCTAACCCTGACCCTAGCTCTAACCCTTAACCTAATACTAACCCTGACCCTAACCGTAACCTTATACACAATTTTCGCTGCTTAATTCATCAAAAAAAGTGATTTCTAAATTCTAGGTCACTTTCTACCGACGACAATCAGTATCGCAGCGTTCCCAGTGCGTGCATTGTACATGTGCGATATTGCCTGGTTCCCTATTGTACGGGATTGCCATATTATCCTTAACGCATTAAAAATACAATTTTGTTATAATGGACAAGGTCAAGGAAAATGTAAGAAAAGGATTTATAAGAAGTTCCATCCCAATTATAGAACTGGAAACTTATTTTTTTTAAGCAGAATTACATAATTGCTAGATTTCTTGAGTAGGTTTAGGACGAGTCTTCCGAAACCTATAGCCTGGAGAACGCAATATGCAATAGCCATGCGCAAAGTTCTTGATTCTTCTGAAACAACTCTACTAAATCCTCCATCTTACAGTATAGTAAGCAAATAATCAACATTGGTGAAGGTGATGGGACGAACTATCACTTCCGAGGCGATATGGATGTAGCACAGCTGAGGAAAGATAGCGTATACATTCAGATCGCAGAGGAAGTGATCGTTCGTCTCATTGCCTGAAACCAAATGTTGATTATTTGCTTTATATTCCACATCTGAAACCAACTATCTATACCAAAAATTACAATTTGACGGACAAAAGTAATGTTTACTTCTCTACCTAGCCCAGAGCCTCTGCCTTAGGGAACATGCGCATAGGACGTGCATTAATTAGGATGCACGTTAGGACGCGCTAGTAGGAGCTACTGATAGTCCGAGTGTAACGCACTTTTATTTCGCGCGTACTCAAAATATTGATCACGCGTTAGGACTGTGAGGAGTGAAGAGATCAGCAAAACCAAAAAGTACTATCACCTAGAGTGTAACAAACTTTTATTCTCCGGTGATCTGATAGGAAAAACTACGCCTAATCACGTGATCAACTCTTGACCAATCATATAGCAACATTCATAGTATGTGGAATATAATAGCAAATATAGGACAAATTTCTGTGGGAAAGAGGGTTACCGGAAAGTGTTGGTGGTAGTAGGATCATTTATGCTGACGTATTAATATAATCAGAAGTGCCCAGCTCACCACTTGACACTTAACATCTGAAAAGTGTTACAGTGCCATTTTAAAGTTATTTGCGATATCAAGAGTTTGTGGAATTCCCAATTTGGCGATTTGCTGGAATCTTCCAATGATTAATTCCTTGCAGCTCCCCTGACGCAGTATATTAGTATGCATGCTCCATACATGATTAATATTTGCCTCTTGTTTTACCTCGAAGGATGAAAACAAGCTCTGGGTGGGCCATTCTTTAGGGTATTGTTGGTGTCCAAAAAATAGGTTGAGCAAATTAATAAGTAAACACATTTTTTATGAAAGCATCAATCAACAATCAGATATCGAAACAAGCAATTTTCCTAATAAGTTTTTGGAAGTTACCCACATTTTTTAATGAATTCCCCCTTCTTTGCAACTTACATAACCCCTCGGCCAAGTGGGAAAGAACCTTTCAGTAACTTACAGACTGATAGTTTAGATACTGATACCGATAGTGTAGAGGCAAATACTGATTCATCTGTCCTGGATGCTAGTGATAAATCATTTGATTAATTGTAGTACAGTCTACTGATTCAGACATTGAGCTGTACCACCTGTAGCAGCAGGCTTCAAACGGTTAAAGGGATAGTTCCGTGTGTTTTACAAAAAAAGGGACATACTGCCTTTAAAGGAAAAGTCCACCCTGAAGTTAAGTTGGTTTCAATAAAAGTAGAGATATTTAAGAAACATAGTAGTGAAGGGTTGATGAAAATCCGTCAAAGGATAAAAAAGTTATGATCTTCTAAAGTTTTGATTTTCTGACATCACGTGTGAGGTGCTCTCTTTTACGTGTGCATTTAAAATATTATTAGAAAACTGTTTTTACACAAAAATCTGTATGGAAAAAAAAGTCATTCCATTGTCAAAAACAAAAAAGAACATTTTTGTTTTTCTGTACACAACATGCATGTATGGGAAAGCACCTTCCACGTGACATCACAAAATTTACATTTCAAAAGACCATAACTTTTTTATCCTTTGACAGCTTTTCGTTTAACCTTTTATTGAAACCGACTTATCTTCAGGGTGAACTATGCATTTAACACTCACAAAGACTATCTAAATTGCATTCAACCACCAATGTGCTGTATATTTCTGGATACACTTTTGTATCTCTTGAAATGTTTGTGGTCATCTTTGCTCTTCATAGCTTTCAAGGAGAGCACCAAGCTATGTTTGCAGCAGCGACAACGACACGAGCCGCCTGCACATCCTGGGTCTTAAGACATCTTCACCCAAGATGCAAGTCGGCCTGCGGCAGGTTTGGAGGTGGGAGATGCACCCAGCGCCATCATCAAAGATGTTCCCATGGTGATGGCAGACTCGTGTTGGGGATTGAGACGACGTGTGATGACACCGGAGCTGCCGTGATGGATGAGACTGGCAGGGTGCTGGGAGAGAGGCTACACACGCAGAAGAGGATCCATGCAAAGTAATTATAGAAGTGATCAGGGCTTAACCAATGACATTGAGTCAAAGACACATGCTTGTATTAAAGGGAATATACTGTGCTGGGAAGACAAAAAGGCCTTCAAAAGGTGATTGTGAGCAATCTTCTTGCCAGTGGTCTTAAATTCATGAATTGTCCATTTAAGAAACTTGCTGAAAGTTATTTGCCATAAAACTATCCACATTTGGAGTAATTAGTGATTTAATCACAAATCATTTTGAGGATTTGTGGTTTGTGATTAAATCACTAATTATTCCAAACATGGATCATATCAGAGCAAATAACTTTCAGCAAGTTTCTAAAATGGACAATACATGAATTTAAGACCCTTTGCCAAGAAGATAGCTCACAATCACTTTTTGAAGGCCTTTTTGTCTTACCAGTGCAGTATACTCCCTTTAAACCTTTAAAGAGGGTTTCTTCAAGTCAAGACAACATCTCTAATATGTCAATCCTACATCACTTACTGATTTGTTTCTCTCTTTGGCTCAGGGACTCTTCCAAAAATTTGAATGAGTGTATACTCTTCAGCTTATATGTCATGTAAACATAATAACATCATTCAAATGCAAGAAGTCCCCCCAATCTTGCAGACATTTGTTATTAAAATAAATCGACAATTGGTAATTATTTCTAATTTAACCTACCAAGTTGTTTATAGCCAAGTACCACAATATGGAGAAAAAAAAATTGATGTACAGACACTTTTTCTTAACCCTTTCACTTCAAAATTTAAAGACCAGTGTCCATGGCCAGCCACTGCACCTGTGTACTACCATGTGTGTGTTATTGATAAACAAAGGGTGAAGATGGTCACTCATTAACACTGCCACTGTAAATATATCTTTGTGCAAAAATCACTTTTTAAGTCTCTCCCTCTATACATATATATTGTGCAGTTAAAAACACCCCATACACTATAGAAATGGATACCAAATAAAAAAATACATGAATCTGCGGGAAAAGATGTATATATGCATGGATGTATGGACTCAACTTTCATATGGCATTAAAAGGTCCCAACATTATCATTTCACCTTCCCTTGCACCATGTACCATCCCACCATCCTGAAGTCCCATAAACCACAAATTTCACTCAGCAAACCCAAACTCATTCCCATTGATCAAAAGGTTTCCAGAACATCCTCAATGCTGCAAGCTCCAAACAACTCTCCACTCACACATTAGAAGACCCGTTCCTGCTCAACCTCATTTCCATACCATTTACCATGGTGAGCAGTGCTTACATGAGCTTGAATTGTATTCCAAATTTTTGATGTCATTTGAAAGTTGCGTCTATGAGCTTTCAATGCATATAACTTTTTCCCCGCAGAATATTTTTATTTGGCAGCTAATTTTTGAGATGCACAGTGTATGACATTACAAACAAATGAATAACTATGTCAGAAAAAAGTAGGCATTCTTATGTATTTTTTTGTAATTGTATCTTTATTTTCAGCACCAAGGCAACCTCCTATTTATTTATGATTGGGTTAAGTTTAGATTAGTTTATGAACTCAATCACCCTCCCGGGGTATGTGAGTACAAGGTAATTAGTATTTATTTTCTTCTGATATTACATTGGACATCTAAAACGGAATGGATGTCAGTTGCATTTATTTTGTCTCCCTTTGTCCATAGGAATGGGGGAATCATCCCTTTCCTTGCTATGGACCTCCACAGGCAGTTCATTGACCCTGTAGTACAAGGGGCTATCAGTGATGCGGGAATTGACACCAAGGTACGATATAGATACAGTCAAACCTGTCTTAGCGGCCACCTTTCTATAGCAGCCAACCTGTGGTTAGTGGTTAGTGGCCACTAAAATGATTCCCCCGGAGAGAGATCATGTGTTAAAGAACCTGTTTATAGCAGCCATTTGTCTATAAAAGGCCACAATTTGTGTTTCCCTTGGGAGGCCATTATAGACAGGTTTCACTGTACATGTATATTCTCTCCAAGTTTCAATGATGTGAGACTAATTTACAAGTGATATCACTATTGGTATCCTCACATGGCTGTACTCTTTTTAGAAAGTGTGAAGAAGGAGAAGGAAATGAAAACCAAAAATAAGAAATGAAGAGATCGATTTATATTTTATTATAATCACACAAACTATTGGTATCCTCACATGGCTATACTCTTTTTAGAAAGTGTGAAGAAGGGGAAGGAAATGAAAACCAAAAGAAAGAAATGAAGAGATTGATTTATATTTTATTATAATCACACAAACTGATGTTTGCATCTTGTTTTCATTATTGCAACAAGCCGATATGATGAAATGGAAATTCGAGAAAGATGATTAAAGATATGATTCTTAGACTGATCCATGTGTCATGTAGAAGTGACGATACATCAATTGATTGATAATTGCACTACACCATGGCAGAATATATACTACTAAAAATAGAGAGTGGAGACTATTTGGATTCGCAATACAGTGCGCTACCTTTTGCTTGCAACAAACAGGCCATTTCTAACTTCACAGCCTAGCACCACTGGGCTGCATACATATTACGGATCAATGCCTGGCATGAAAATACACTTTCGACATGGTACACAGATTTTAAAAGTGGAAGAGGAAGAAACTGCCGAAAAAAGTCTAAATATGCGGTAATATTGTTTACTCTAATTTGATGTACAGGCAAAGAAGCTAAGCACAGTACCGGTTTACAGTTTGGCCCTGTTATTTTGATGTGGACCATTTCCCTTGCGGACTTTGGCCTGTCAGCTGCAACCAATAGATGGCGCACCATACTGTGAATGCACCCATTTGATAGATTGTTCTCACAAACCGCCTGCCCCTCCGCTGCTCTCGTTCCTCAGTGGTAGCTCTCAGTAGTGCTGCATGATATCGTCTTCTTGCATTAGGCGATTATCATCACTCAAATATCGCTGATAAGTCGATATATCGTGTGGTGAATAAATCAGCTCAAATACCTAATGCTTACCTTTATAAGGCTTCTTCTAATTCTGTGTGTAGATTTCAATTGTGCACAATTTGTAAGCGATTGTCCCCCCCCCCCCCCCCGCAAAAAAAAAAAAAAAGAAGCCAAAAGTCTATTTTAAAACTTAAATGCTGCGCTGATCACAACAAAAATTTCTTGACATATGCAGTGTTAAAAGCGACTTTTGGCTTGTTCACACCATGTTTCAAATGGCTGAAGTATATCTATACATGCAGTGTTAAAAGCGACTTTTGGCTTGTTCACGCCATGTTTTAAATGGCTGAAGTATATCTATGAATTGTTCCCCACCCCCCCCCCCCCCCCCCCTCCTCCTCTCCCAGGACCTGTCAGCGGTAGCTCTCAGCACCATGCCTGGTTTGGCCTTGTCTTTGGGGGTTGGTCTAGATTACACTAAGGCGATGCTTCTCAGACACCCCCATCTGCCCCTGATCCCCATCCACCACATGGAGGCACACACCCTGACAGTCAGGATGGTAGAAAGGTAAGTCAAGCTCATGCAAATTAGAGGCCAGGGTGGTGTTTCACCAAGCTGTTCGTAAGTTACGAATGACTTTACGAACGACTAGTGATCCTTTCTTGTGCTAAATCAGATTCTCAATGAACAAAGTGTGGTAACACATTTAGCACAAGAAGGGATCACCAGTCATTTGTAAAGTCGTTCGTAACTTACGAACAGCTTGGTGAAACACCCTCCTGGGGGTGTTTCATTAAGATATTGTAGATTACGTATGACCTTACGTATAACTTGTAAACCTGTTCTTGGGTGCCAAATCAGATTCTCAATGATCTTGATTCCTATCAGCTAAAGTTGAAATCTGATCATTGTAGATTAAAATTCTTTTTGTTGATAAGTGTCTGAAAACAAAGTTTGTAATTTGTCAAATTACATCAGGATTGTAATACAGCTTACTCTCGATACAACGAGCACGGATATAACGAGGTTTCGTTATAACGAGGGAAATATCTCGGGCCCAAAATTGTCTACATGCAAACCTATGGTGCACTAAGCCGCTTACAACGAGCACGGTTATAACGAGATTTCGTTATAACGAGCTTTTCATGTTGACCTCAAGACAAAGAAATACATAACAATTGTGTCCGTTACAACGAGGAACGAAAAATTGAGGGCGAGCGGGCTGAAAGCAATCTTCTTACACACGTATTGCTTTGGCAACGCGTGGAGCTCGGAGCCAGACACACACCTCGTAATATACTGTACACACAACGCGAGTATGTACTCCTTCGCATAGCTTATGTACATTGAAAGCACATGTATTGCATCTGCAACGCATGGAGCCAGACACACAC
Source organism: Arbacia lixula (assembly GCA_963669155.1). NCBI lineage: Eukaryota > Metazoa > Echinodermata > Echinoidea > Arbacioida > Arbaciidae > Arbacia > Arbacia lixula. The sequence goes on from OZ022589.1 coordinate 9,680,010, forward strand.
CTCGTAATACATGTACACTGTACACACAACGCAAGCATGTACTCCTTCGCATATCGTACGCACATGTACATTGAAAGCACATGTATTGCATCGGCAAAGCATGGAGCCTCGTAATAGACTGTACACACAACGCAAGCATGTACTCCTTCGCATAGCGTACGCACATGTACATGTACATTGAAAGCACATGTATTGCATCGGCAAAGCATGGAGCGAGACACACACCTCGTAATACACTGTACACCCACAACGCAAGCATGTACTCCTTCGCATAGCGTACGTACATGTACTGTACATTTAAAGCACATGTATTGCATCGGCAACGCATGGAGCCAGACACACGTGTCTCGTAATACACTGCACACATACGGGAGCATACTCCTTCGCACAGCGTACGTACATTGAAAGCATGTGGTTTGAAAGTCAGATTCATGTCATGTAATGCAATTAGCTATTTAAACGGCGACAGTATATCGAGGTCGGATGATGTGTTGAGCAAAAATATATCGTCTTTTCCATTTGAAAACGCATGTTTCCAATCCCCCTTTTCCCGTTTGATAACGCATGTTTCCGAGGCGGCTATAGATATCAAAACATAGTAAAACACAAAGAACACACAAGCACACATATTTCAATGTTTTTTATTGTTTTCTATGTTGTTTGGATATAACGAGGTTTCGTTATAACGAGGAAAAAGCTCTGGTCCCGACGACCTCGTCATATCGAGAGTAAGCTGTATCCTATATTAAAACAGGAACAAATTGCGGTATCTCATTTAGCACAAGAATATGTCACCAGTCGTGTGTAAAGTCATGCCTAACTTACGCATGTCTTACGACTAAAAGAGGGGTTCCTTGCACCGGCACAACCGACCCCCAGATATTCAACCTCCCATACTGGACTGAGTATCACGAAAATGAATGTATCTAATTATTTCATTCCAGTATTTCATTCCAGTTTCTTGCAAACTTTCAAGATGGGAAATGTTCTTTTTCACAGATTCGTAGAATTGCCTTTGTGTCCTTAAAAATGTCCAAATTGCCTAGGTTCCCTTAAAAATTCACAGAATGGCCTAGGTGCCATTTGTTTTCTTAAACAAATTATAAGGCAATATCTCATGTGCCCTAAAAAGACTGTCTTGCCCTCCTGTGGACATACTGTGAGGGCTGAGGAAGACCACCCGTTTAGCAAGGCCACATTGGTTTCTTTCCATTGAACAATGCTTCTTGTTATACCTTGTATGAATGTAAGTTGTTCATAAAGATTACCTAGGTATGGAAGGACCATATTTCCTGTCCATGTTCAGTGGTCTTTATATACAGGTTTCACCGTCACAGCTCAGTTGATGTGTAAGTTTCATGTGTCACTGGAAAGTATCAGAATTCAGAAGGATGATAAGAGTACACTGTTCAAGGGGGAAAGAGACGTTTTGTTGTTTGTTGCTATGGTTACCATCTGCTCTCCACAGAGTAGACTTTCCGTTCCTGGTCCTGCTGGTTTCCGGGGGTAACTGCATCCTGGCAGTAGCGAGGAGCGTGGGAGATTTTCTGGTGCTAGGAACGACCTGGGACGATGCGCCTGGAGAGGCCTTTGATAAGGTGAGGATACATGTGTACAATATGTGTCACAATGTTGATAAACAAAGGGATATCCATCTTAAATGGTTGCTCGTGAGCATTGTCATTCTGTGTACACTGGAAATTTTACATTGTAGCTAAAAGGTGCTGCCAGAGCATTCAATGTGTAATGTGGTCTAACTATTTCCTTCAGAAACAAATAAACAACTTTTAGTTAAATCCATCTCAAAAACATTTCTCCAAGGAAATATTACCCTTTTATGCCGCCCCTTAAGATTTCGCTGTTGGTCGTCCGATCACCACCAAATTTGGCACACACGTCCTTTGTCATGTCCTCTAAAACAAAACATAGTCACAATTTTTTAATATATTCATAATTAATTATGCAAATATACAAATTTTAATTAAAAAATAGATTTTTTTATATTTTGGTGCCTATTGTGGTCCATAAATTCCTTGTGGACTAAGACTCCAACATCATTGTGTCTGCTGGAATAGGGATATTCCAGCTTTGTGAAAAGCTGACAATGATCATTTCATTCAGTGCAATTATTGAACACACATCACATTAGATATCTCTTTGACTCTACTGAGTATTGGACAGGGAATGTTGTTACTTTACAGAAGGGTGGTAATGGTGATATAATCTAATTCTTTTATTATACATAAAACACCAGATAGCTCGTCGACTGAAGCTCCAACACCATCCTGACTGTGTGGGACTTAGCGGCGGGCAAGCCATAGAGAAGATGGCCAAAGGAGGCAACATCAGACTCTTGGCTGAGAAGGGCATGCCAATGACTCGCCACCGAGATTGTAACTTCTCCTTTGCAGGGCTTAAGAACATCACCAATTGGCTCATAGCACACCATGAGATGCAACAAGGTTAGTTTGGGGGGCTGGGAGGGGCATGAGGGGCGGCCATTTTGCTTGTACGTAGATGGCACAGAGTCATGATGAGTGAGTCATTAACCCTAATCAGGCCTTGAGGTAGGGCTTTTACAGCTCCCATCCCCCGTTCATTTTGCGCGGTCACTCTGAAGCACACACATATATATATCACTGCACAATTTCACAACTTTTTTCTTTGCAGTCTCGCACAACTTTTTGAGACCAAACTCATGACTGGGTATACCTTCGTGATGCCACACCATTTTAGTGAGACTATATCATCCCAAATTTTGGCTCATTTGATGAATTGTGTCCAAACCCAAAGGAGAGTGTCCTGTTTTATACAATTCATACAGTTATTTATTGAGCCTGAATATTTATGGGCTGGCTTTTACCCACTCACATGCTATTGCAGCACAGTTTCCACGTAATCTGCTGTACGAAAAATAGAGAACCAACTATGGATAAACCTTAAAGGGCCCCTGTCATCAACATGTATTTTGACTTCTTTTGATGCAACATAATATGTACATAACAAAATCACTAACTGTTCAATGGAAATACGTGTCCTATATTTTAAAATTATTATTCTTTATTTCTTTACTTATTTTGCAGCACTGATAAGCTGCAAAATACAAAATATCCTCCAACTCAAGATTGCCCCTGTGACGTCATCAAAAGTAGAAATTAGCAGGATAATAAGCAGAATTTATGCACAAACTAAACATTGCAATGACTACCTCCACCTGCCCACAAGATCATCACATGTCTTCACACAATAAAAAGTTGTATCAATAGACATCAACATATATTTTGATGACAGGGGCCCTTTAAATTCCTTATAGGGAGCAATTAAGCCACACCCCTTTGGTTACTGCAGTTCCATGGCAAATTGTGACATCCTGACTGGACCAGGGTTCACAAAGCCTAGGATAAAAATGCAACCTCAAGCAACCGTTTAAATTGATTGATTATGATCTTTTTATGGTTTTACAATGTTGTGTTATAGATGTAAGTTCATTTAAAAAAAACAATAGTAAAAAGCAAAAATATGTAAGAAATTCAGACGTGAATAAAATTAAATAGAAATTTGATGAAAGTGTCACGTGGCTTCACAATTCCTTTTTTGTCTGATCTTGGTCAAGGCATTGCCCCCACTGACAGCCAGCACCTTGCCTCAGTGTCTGACATAGCAGCGTCCTTCCAGCACAAGGTCAGCCAGCACCTAGTGACCAGGATCGCGCGGGCTATGCTATACTGTCAACAGACTGGACTTATACCTCCGGACAAACAAACTCTGGTCAGTAGCTTCAAGATTTATTCATTTATTTATATGCCTCGCCATGAAGTTGTTGGGAAGCATTATGTTTTCATTTTGTCTGTCTATCCCGCCATCCATCCATCCTTCCGTCCCAAATCCGTTTATGCAATATCTTAAGAATCGTTCAATGGACTTGCTTCAAACTGCACCACAGTGCATGCGTTTACTGGGAGCATTGCCCTCATATCGTGCGCCGACAGGGACAATATGATTATGCATGTAAACTATGTTCGGTGCACTTCAAACATAAACAAGGAAAGTTTTTCTCTTTCCCTGAAAATATTCATGAAGTTATGACTGAAATTTCATTCACGTTTTCATTATGGTATACTGCTGATTCCTGCTGAGTTTCATGATTTTTGCAGATGGGACACCTGTCTTTAATCTGTGAATGATCAGAATTCTTAGTGGGCATGATAGGTCCATTTGTGAAAGGTGCATGTGTTTTGTTACTTTGAGTGGTATGATCATAACAGGTAAGCATGGTATAAAAACAGCAAGTATTGATGACTCCTAAATGCAGACTTTACACACCTTTTCATGTTACAGTGTTCCTCCGTAGAACTTTCAATATCATCTGTTCTTGTCTTTCATATTGTTTTGTTCAGTAATATTAAAATGTATGTTATTTATTGTGTTTTGTAGCTTTTATCTATGTTTATATTATGTTATGGTATGTTATGTAAATCAATTTTATTTTTTACCAAAGGACATTTTTCATTCTCTTAAGCCTCTGGCTATTAAAAGAAATGACCTGATACCTTTACCTTGTATTTTTTGTTTTTATCTGACATTCTATTGAATAAATATTGAATTGAAGATTGAAATTAGATCTGATCTTAATACCTCTTTACAGGTTGTATCTGGAGGGGTGGCTAGTAACCAGTATATCCGCAGTGCTCTAGACTTTGCCACCAGTCACTTCGGTTTTAAACTGATTTGTCCACCACCACATCTATGCACTGATAATGGTGTGATGATTGCATGGGCTGGTGTAGAAAGACTAAAGCTGGGAGTGGGGTTTGCAGATGACCCACAGTCTGTTCGATATGAACCCAAGTAAGATTTTAGAACTTAACTATAGAATTTCTTGTTTTTAGGGGCTGGGTTATTTCTGTTTTTGTTTCTTTGGGTGTTCTCTCTTAATTTTGTAATCTTCCTATCTTCTTCTTTTGCTTTGTCTTTCTTACTTGGTTTACTTTTTGCTGTGCTGTTAATCAATGTTAAGGTTTTCTCTCTTTTATTTAAGTTCAAGTTTCAGTTTAATTTCAGAAAACCACATAAAACACACCATTTACACACTGAAAGAAATTCAAAAGATGACGCATGACCCCCCCCCCCCCCCCCCCCCCAAACAAGGCTTGAAATCTTAAGAGACACTTCCACAGAATAAAGAAAAAAAAAACATTAACAGTAGTGTACAATTTTGATAATGTAGACTTACAAAAGAGAGTAAAACAACAACTTTAAGAATGTGTCTGTTTCCATGTTTGTGTCTATAGGAGTATTTATGTCTTTTCCTATCACAGTTACGACTTCAGACAAGTCCCTAAAGTATCAATGGCCTACATGTATACTTCTGTGTTGCTTCATTTTAATACGTGGAGCTATAGATTTGCCACTTCGTGATTGTTACTATCATTAGTATGCATGTTTTTTTAATCAGTTGTGTATCCTCAAACTAATACTCCTCTATCTTGCTCTCTCATCTTCTACCTTCCTCTGTCTTTATGTATTGTCTTTTTCTCTTACCTTTCCCCCCTCCTTTTCCTTCCCTCTAATCTCCCTCTATCTCTAATCTCTGTCCTCTCCCACTCTCTATGTCTCTCTCCGCATTCTCCTTCTTTCTCTCTCTCTCTCTCTCTCTCTCTCTCTCTCCCTCTCTCTCTCTCTCTCCCTCTCTCTCTCCCTCTCTCTCTCCCTCTCTCTCTCCCCCCTCTCTCTCTCCCTCTCTCTCTCCCCCCCTCTCTCTCTCTCCCTCTCTCTCTTCCCCCCCTCTCTCTCTCCCTCTCTCTCTCCCTCTCTCTCTCCCTCTCTCTCTCCCTCTCTTTCACCCTCTCTCTCTCCATTTCTCCTATTCCTACCTAGGATGCCGTTGGGTAAGAACATATCGGACCAAGTGCGAGAGGCTCACATCAAGATCAGGAGGATTCGATTTTGGAAATGATATCTGATGAAAACCCCCCCGTCCGCTCAACTACCTGAATGAAAATGCACTCATGACTCTTGTGGGTTCTACATCCTGCTGGGCCGCCAGGGAATGGCATTTTATGGAGAGAGCGCTAGAAACATCAGGCAGTATGCTGCCCTCCGTTGTGCGGGATACATAGAAATGATGTGTTTCTAGATATCAATGAATCTGCATATTATGCCATGGAGATGCCGTGCATGCCGGTCCGCTCATCAACACACAAGGAAAGTCACCTTTGGGACTCGCCTGGCGCTCCTGTGGGGTGGGGGTTGTGTGTGATAGGCGAGATATATGCAACTTGCCCCGTCATCTGACCACTTCTGCTATATCTTGCAAGTTCAGCCTGGGCGTGTTTCACCAAGATGTGCGTGAGTTATGCACTTACTTTACGCATGACGGGTGACCTGTTCCTGGGTGCCAAATCTGATTCTCAATGAGTTGATTCCCATCGGTTTAAGTCGGAATATGATATTTGCAGATTGAAATTCTTGTTTTTAACAAACGTCTGAATACAAAGTTAAAAATTTGTCAAATTTGTCAGATTGTAAGAAATTCACTCCCACTATGTTAAAACAGGAACAAATTCTTATTTAGCACAAGAACAGTTTACCAGTCATGTGTGAAGTTGGGCGTAACTTACACACAACGTGGTGAAACAGGCCCTGGTTGTGCTTGATATTTAATTTTGTAAATGCAAAGATATTTACAAGTCATGAGCAATATTCATCAATAGTTACAGTACATTCTTGTATCTCCACTTTATTGTAAATGTTGCATCATGATTGAATCTGTTATGTTTGTGATACAGGTCCCTGCATGGTGACCATTTACTTTGCATAATATACCATGAACACATGGTCCTGTATGTGTGCAGTAGTTCATGTACTTGATGTAAAGGAGATGTTTGGACAATTAAACAAATATTCTACCATAATAAACATAAATCAAGGACCTAAATTGCTTATTTTGGATAGAAAAATACCCTCCAAATCTGTCACAATCGAATGTTTAGTTTTGAATTGTAACTCTTCAATTTCTGTACCCTAGGGAGAAAGATCAAGTGGCGTCGCCTTCACTGTGCCTGTGCTATTTTGGTGAAGCAGCTGCTATGTTATGCGTGACGATCGTGTGCTAAAATGCCGATGTGTCAAGCGTTTGGATGTTTGAATAAGCCTATGATTAGAATAACGGAAGTAAAAACACTAGAATCTCGTGGCGAGAATTTATGAATATCTTAATTTGTTTACGTTTACCTGCTCTTTATAGCTTAGTGTGGACAGTTCTGTGCAAATCAAAATAAAGTAATACAATTGAAACAGTGCAAAATAAACTAGAAAGAACAACGTTGCGTATTTTCAAAGTTTGACTTTAATCTATACACATTTAACTACTATAGCTGTGTAAGTGCTGTTAACATACATAATTGATTGTACATCAGATAAACAAAATGTTAATCACCTAGTATATCCAACACAATTCTGCCATACAGTGTAGTACTATTTGTTGATAAAAATGAGACTTTATTAATGTCATCTACATATTAATATCCTCCAATTGCAACAGCTGCAATTAAATATCAACATTTTGTATTAAGAAATAAGTAGTTCTATTGTGTGCTATTTTAAAAACCACTTTAGATACTGAACCTTCATCTACATTGTGCATTAGTCCAAATATGTGTCCATGGTTGTGAATTTGTATAAGCATGCATGTACAAAATGACACACGTTGCAATTATGCGTGTGAGTTCTGGCAAAGATGTGATGACGCATTGAGGGTACATGTAAGGGTGCTTTTCAACATAATCCTGAACAACACGCTTACTCTATTTGCACATAAGAGCAGAGAAGTAAGCACAAGACAAATGTAAATTGATCTTGGTCAATAGTGACATATCACCTTTGAACTGATTATTAAAAGCGAAATAAAGTGCAGTAATTTCTAAATATCATGCTGGTAGTGAACTAAAAAGGTTGAAATTATGGTTTGTTTTTCAAATTGGCACAATTATTGCTCTAAATTGTGCATTTCTGACACATGTTACAGGTAATTTACAATGGAATGCATGTTCTGTTTTATGACAAACATTTTTCATTAAATGTTGCCAATTTGAAAGCCGAATAGTGGTCAGTCTTACTTAAGAAAGGTCTTGGAGGTGAGCTTACCCTTGTGATTATGAACCTAATTGACTAGTACATGTATCCCAAAGGAATCATCCACAATAAGATTGCACAGAAGAGATATTTGAACAGGTTTCATACATTTTTGCTTCATGTCCTCAGAGCATAGAATCAAATTCTGTCCTAAGTCTCTTACATAAAAGTATCTTTCAAACTAGTATGGTTCTTTAGCATAAACTCAACATACATGTATAAACATACATGCATAGAAATAAAGCACCAATTAATATATACAGCCAGATGTAGAAAATAGCTTTCAAGTTGAATATTCTCATGTTTTGTTTAAATCATGTGCATTATAATATGCATCTCATATAAATAGTCATATATCTATTTACATAGGTATATCTAAAAACTTGCTACTAGTCTTCACAAATGTTTTTTTTTTAATATAATATTCAGCCCATGTGTAAAATGACATAACAAATATCACTAAACTTCTATTAATTATCAAGGCAAGAATGACACAGGAATTGGTCTGTTTAGAAAATAAATGCAAGTCTGTATAGGAAGTAAATACAACTGAAAGGTACACGTTCATGGTATGCTCAGTACACTCATTTCCAAGCAATTGTTACACAACATTCTGCATATTTTATCATGTGTAGCACCCATATATCTCCAATCATTGCTGGAATCTGTTCCTTACTGAGCCAGCATTATATGCAAGCTGGCTTCTTTCCACTGAGATACTAAGCAGCACAACTCCCGTACAATCTGCTGTTCAGAAACTAGATTGACCATAGGCTGAGATACCCTATGGACCCAATTAAATGACTTCCCTTTAGTTACTGCAGTTCCATAGCAAATGTTGACATCGTGACTTGTCCAGGGTTCACAAAGGCAGAAAGTCTAACCATGAGCAATGGGCTAATGAAGCTCACAGAATGAACCTGCTGCCTCTACAACGTTCTTATCCTTGTTCTTTCTCTTGCGATAGAGCTAATCTATCCTATGGAATGTAAATGTCACATCAAAAATACACCTTACAGAACTGGTGTTTCCATCTGTATCCTATCTGCATTATGATTTACAATTTACAGAAAATAAAACTCCACAAAATCTACCGTTTACACTGTACATGTACTGAAACGATGCTTACTATAAACGATATACACAAATTGCAATATGTCATCCTCTGCTGCATGTACAAACATGTTATTTCTTTCAAAAGAGTATAAAAAGCATCTCAGCCTAAATATAAAATAATACATTTCTAACAAACATCTGTACCAGTGATTTGACTCAAAAGGTACATGTAAAAACAGATTTGAAGTATAGTTGTAATGTTCAGAGAAAATGTGCCTTTCTTTATGGTGGTCCTATAGAATGCACTTCAAGATAAGCTTTGTAGCTTGGTAATGACACATTATGAACATGATTCAGAATCCTTAGTTCCTGAATTATTACAGGGCACTGTGACTTTGGAACAGCACTCTACAAGACCCTCAATACATTGACATTAATGTTGGCAATGATTGCAATATTAGTGCATTCACCTGCAAAGACATGAATTCTGATACAGTACTCTTATGTCATGCCATATTGGAACCCAGATAGGGTTTTTCCACTTAAGTACATGTACTGTACATATACAGTATTGAAGCGAGACAAGTCTGTTTAAAAGCCTATCCCTGAAAGACAATGGATAAATATTTCTCCCTTTGCTGAATCCTAGATGACTGATGATGCTCACTGGACTCACAGACTCGACAGATCAATAACGTATAAAAACTACTAGGATCAGTAGCAATGAGGTAGGCCTACTTTTTAAATATAACTGCGGTTTGTTTGACAAGCGCATCGACAAGTATTTCAGATTTGGGACTGAAACACGACCTTACCTGGATTTCATGACTGGCAATTTGATGTTCCTTAACCAAATGAATTAATTTACATGTTGATGTACATATCTATGATTTTAAACTGACATTAACATTCCAACCAAAGAAGAGAATTCTGGTTGTAGTCTTGGTAGGAATTTGACATTCCTATCATAGCTGTTTTTTATCACTCATTGGAAAATGCAAATACATCTTTTTGTTGGTACAAAACATTTCTAACAGTTATAATAATGACAAAACAAAATTTGGGCCTTTATATCTTGATGAGATAGTAATACCCATGAACCATTCTTTTTACCACTTTTATTATTAAAGACAGGGTGTAGCTTTTGCACATCAAAAATACAAAATTTGTTAAAAAACCTGGGAAAATGGATTTTGATACTGAATCAGAACTCCCTCCTAGTCATAGAACTGGAAACTGACTTTGAGCAAAAGCACAGCAATTGCTAAATTTAGAGGAGGTTTTGGGCGGGTCGTCTGAAACCAATGGCTTAGAGACCCGAGACTTCTGAGTGCTATGGTCCGCACAGATCCGCTCCACAGTGCATGCGTTCAATAGGAGCAATTATGATTACGATTATGAATGTAGACTATGCTCCCTGTGTTTCAAACGTAAATAAGGATAGTTTCTACTTTTCCTATAAGTGTTTGTGAAGCTATGACTGAGATTTCATACAGGTTATTGTTACGGTATACTGCCGATTCCTGCCCACTTTGACTCTTGCTAATGAGACACCCTGTCTTTAAATTAAAACAATACTTCATTCATGATACACTTTGGAACAATCTTCAACTTTGAGCAGCATGCATGTAATGTAAGTCTTCGCCATATGAAGTGTTGTTAGTGATATATACTGTTGCTAAAATGTCATCTTTGTGCCAGGATTAGTGAATACAGTTTGCTAGCATGCCTTTAACGTTGGTCATTCAATTCATATGCATGTAGCACTAAAATGAGTCACAATATGTGATGACATAATATTACTAACATGACATGATGAAACATTTTAATTGGGTGAACCAGCACTCTTAACTCTTTTAGCAACATCAGCTTGAAATCCTTTTTTAAAAATTGTGCAATGTGTAGTCTTTCCCCCACACTCTCTTTAAAAAAATGTATCCTTTTCTGAGGGAGTACATGTACCTGCATATAGCATACAATTATGCTAAAATATTTTTAAAACCTTAAGGTACATTCAAATGCATCTTGGGACTTCATCTATCATTGATTACGGTATCTCACTACTTACGCAAAGTATAAAAGATAATTATTATTGTACTCTACAAATTAGAAAACATCTTCTGACTATATATTTCTTGATATATTGCAAATCTTGAGTACCGGTATCATGTCATACATGAATAACATTAGTTTGTGGAAGTAAAAAAAAGGAAATTTTCAAAAAAATAAGAAATATTTCATGACTATTGCACTTTCTTAAGTAAATGAAACAATGTTGTGGCATAAGAGGTAATGAGTAAGGAAATAACATAACGAACACAAATGATATACATGTTTACAGGTCTAGAGAATTAGACTGAGAAAGAGAGAAGGAGAGAATGGGGAGGGACAAACAGATGAACATAAATGTAAAAGCAAACAAATCAAATAAGATGCAGAGAAGAAAAGTTTGTTGAATTTTAGGTCTTAGACCTTTCTCATGAATGAACAATTCACATATAAACATGATTGCATACTGCCACAATAAAATACAAAAGAATGTATTTGTAATTTTAAAGTTTTATTTCATGAAATTGTTGATTATGCTTCTTGGCATTTTAAAAGGAAGTTTGATCTTCATGCCATCTTTCTTTAATGCAATATGAAGAAATTTGTAAAATATGCATATATATGCAAAATTTGCATAAATTATAATTTACACAAAATTTAACATTTTTTCTGAAACAAATATGCAGCCGCGCTCTTAACATGATCCTTTATCTCCAAAATTTTGCCTCGATTCAACATTCCGTAGCCAAATAAAACCTGCTTTTAAAAAGCCCAGTGAGAATAGGGTTTAAATTTTGGCTTAATTTGCTCTCATGTATGTTTTATTGATTGCAAAATCATAAGAGACTTGTGGTTCACGAACCACCTTGTCTTACTACCTAACAACATATTATAAGCCCCCTTTGTTACAGTTTAAAATACGCTTGGCAAAGTAGCAGTACGCAATCATGTGAATATATGTGAATTGTCCATTCTTGATAAAGGTCTATAAGCAGAAATTTGACTTTTCTTGTCTGGCATCTCCTTTATTTATTTGTATTTACATTTATTTGTAAACATAAACAAATCAATGAATCAATTAACAAATTTATCAAGAATCATTCTTGATAAAGGTCTAAGACCAAAATATTGATGAAGTTTTCTTCTCCGGCATCTTCATTAATTTGTTTGTGTTTACATTTACATTTTCAGTGCCATCACATCCTCATTCATTAGCACATGTAGAGAGAAAGGAGAAAAAAAGAAAGGAGAGAGTATAAAAGAGTACATTTTGCAACATCAGGAAGAAGATTGACGATGGGGGAGAAAGTGAGAGATAAACAAGATCGGGCAGAGTGAGAGAGAAGAGCGACAGGAAGACAGAAGAAAACAGGGAAGATTGAGAAGGTGATAAAAGAATGAAAGTCACAATTTATTGAGATAAATGTGTAGCAAGTTCTGGGAGAGGGAAGGGGAAAGAAAACGTGTATGAATGTGAAGACATATAATAGATACATGACAATGTGTTAAACTGTGAAAGTAATGGGGTAAGAACAATGGCAAGCAGACTTTCATGCAAGCAGATAAGTGCATCTAGGCCCAAATTCACTAGGAGATTCAATCAAAAATTGTAGTTTATGGATTTGTGATATGTCTGCCACATGTCATCTCATACCTGCTACTATCATAAAATAAAAACTATCAATTTCATCACTATATGGTCAACATTTACTTCTGACCAAAGTAATTTTGTTCATTTGTTTCGTGACAGAATCATAGTCTTTGTTGTGGCATAGGAATGCCTGCACTATGTGATCGACATATCAATGGACTAACTTTCCTGTGTGAAATGGGGCCTGGAAGCCAGAGAGATGTACCACAAGAGACTGAGCAGAAGCAACACCAAGAAAAGAAAGTAGGAAAGCAGAGCTGTGCCGCAAATGTGCATCATAACCAGGTGCTACGTATATTTACACTGAAACCTGCAATGCAAAAAGAAACAGAAAGAAAAGAATTGAGCATTTATATATCAATGGAAAGGCGGTTATATAAGTTTTTGTCCGCATTGCATTGAAAGCTGTCATACCCAGGAAACAACTCTGGGATAACGATCCAAGTTTTACAGGTATTTTGCCTATTTTATTTTCACTGAAAGCTGGCTTCAGGAAGGCTATAAAGAAAAGCGAGGATTGTTGTCTTTAGAACAACGAGTTATATCAGGATTGCAAACATACTTAAAAGAAAACTATACATTTTAGCTTTGGGAGCGCCAAAAGACTTCTTTTTAACAAGTGTTTGTTTTGACTATTAATAGTCTTCTGTAATACAGAAACACATGATGCATGCATCACACATTACATTAACCACAAAGTACATGGAGAACATATACAGAAAGGGTTTGTGATTCAGATATGATGCGGGAAGGAAGGGGGGGGGGTGGCGGGAGGGACAAGTACAATGACAATTAGGGAAAACAGTGAAGAGAGAACTTTACATGTAAAAGTTCTGCATTTGGACTACAAGCTGCAAGTCATGTACTATATATTTGATTCAAAGTAGACATAAAAATCATATCCTTATCATTGATAAATCATATATATGTATTCTGTACCATATAAAAAATGAAACAACATGTGCTATTGACATATGATGTTTGCATATAAGCTATGTAAGGACCTTTACCGTATTTATTAGATTTCGTGTCCACATAGTTGCTGTTTGATTTGATAATAATTTTTTCATTGCACAATTCTCATATAACCAAAACTGTTTAAGGCTCAAGTGGCAAGAATTTCTTAAAAACAATGATTAGTATGATTAGTAATTGCTCTTGTCACATACTTCTACCACATTTATATACATCAGATTTGTGTGTGGCATTTTGTCACACATCTAGTAAAATAAAGTAGTACTATCCAATGAAAGATCAGTTCAAAATCTACATGTAGTACTACATGCACCCACTACAAAGATAAGTACAATTATGGTGGTTGGAAACGAGTGGCACCCACTTTTGGCATATTGACTCCATTGAATGTAAAGCAAGCAGACTTGCGTGCCACCCACCTGGGCCTCGTTGCATAAAACTTTTAATTACTGGTAACTTTTAACAATTCTTCAAGATAAGGGATTATAGAAGTGGTAAAGAATGCGATACCCATAATCATAGCAGAGTCCTTCTGCAGTGAGCAAAGGTTACACAATGGCTTGATATCAGGACCACAGGAAGCTCCTGGGCCTTGTTGCATAAAACTCATACCATTGATGGTAACTTTGCTACCAATGGCAACTTCTATGAAAACCTTGAATTTGATTGGCTGTTGAGTGATGTTAACATGGTAGGTAACATTGATGTCAGAGTTACTATTAATGGTAAGTTTTATGCAACAGGGCCCGTGAGAGCAACAATGAATACTTCAACAGGTTCGGGTGTAGATGGGTTCTGGTAGTAAAGCCACTAAAGCAAACCGTGTCACTATTACTCTTTTATTCAAAGCTACTGTAGCTTTCTTGCACCAATTTTACACTCAATTCTTTAAGCCAAGTATCATATCCTGCACAAAAAAGATTTGAGATACATCAAAGTGTAACAAAACATATATTCCAAAAAATTATGTGTTCCAAAAAACACAACCCAACGAGCTCTCATTACTGCACCTGTTGCAATGGTAGTAACAGTTAATGGTAAGTTACAGTAATTGAAAACCTATGCAACATGGCCCAGGTGGGGATTTGAATCTGCATCTTCTGCCTGCTGGCAGGGACATGACCACAAGGCCACTGCTGGCTTCTGAAAATAAAACCCACCTTGTTTAGGAACCACTACCTCCAAGTTTCATTCACTTCCTCATAGAGTACCGAAGTGTGACATCATTTGAGCATTATTGTCAAGACAACTGGATCTAAACAATGCGTGTAGAGCAAGCAGCGGTGATCACAGCGGGGACTGTAATTGGGAATACCCGATACTAGCCCGATAGACAATATCGGACGGTTAAACCTCTCACTGGAGTGAGTTTATTCAGAGCCAATTGCCTTAACAACATGCTCATATGATGACACTACTTCGGTACTCTATAAGTGTTCATGAGTTCCCAGTAGGATATGATTTGACTCAATAGACACGTGTGGAGAAACAATAGATCCTACCATCATTACTTCCATTTTCCATCTAAACAAGACTGAGTGATCACTGCCAATTATTTGAATTCTCAAATACCACACAATTTGAAAACTAGCGAGTAAACATGAAAACCAGTTTGGGCAAACGCCTGGGAGGTACTGAGTCCTGTACACACTTGGTATTTATTTCCGTCCAACAATCACATGTGTAATTTTACTACCAGAACTCCATCTTCTTTTTGTATTTGAAAGCACAGATAATCATGTCATGCATGACTGGATGCTATACATCGAGAGAAAGTTTGCTACCTCTCCTCCCGTTTTGAGTCACTTCGGTCTCAATAAACACTTCATCCTCCACACCCGTGTCATTTCCCTTTGCGAGGCTCACATCCCGCGATGGTGTTGGCTCCACTCCAACATCGGTACAGTCCGGTTTATCTGGCGTACCATGTAATGAATCTCCAGCCATAAACTTGTCATTTACATACCGATGATGAGTGTATTTTGGTTTATTTTCACCTTGAGTTGGGTTTGATGTGCCATTTTCATCTGTCCTTGCATTTGGTGATTGCGGGCCGACACCTGTGCTCTGCATTGCTGTGGGGGGCGTGAGGGGCCCGGTGTTTGCTGCCGACGACTGCACAGCAAACGGGAGGTGGTCGCGTAGAAGGGGCGTGTCTTCATGAGGAGACGGCAGCTCCTGATTGGCTTGTTTATTGGATTCCTCGTATGGAAAGTTTAGCTCAACGTACTCCTGTCAAATTTGAAAGACAGTTGAAAATCATTTGTTCATGAGGTTAAAGTCTGATTAAGCTTCATGAAATAGTGTGGACAATTCTTAAAAAAAAAAGGATTATAGAAGTGGTTAAGACTGTGAGACCCATAATCATGGCAGGGTCCTGCAGTGAGCAAAGGTTACATATTGGCTTGATATCAGGACCACAGGAAGCTCCTGGGCCCTGTTGCATAAAACTCATACCATTGATGGTAACTTTGCTATTAATGACAACTCCTACGGAAACCTTGAATTTGATTGGCTGTCCTGCAACAGTACCATGGGAGTTACCACTGATGACAGAGTAAGTTTTATGCAACGGAACCCTGATTGGCTTGTTTGTCGCACTCCTAGTAAGGAAGTTCAGCTCAAAATACTCCAGGGCCATGTTTAGAGCTCATTGGTTGTTGCATGGTAGTTGCAATTGATGTCAAGTTACAATGATTGAAAACCTATATGCAATGACAGTTTTGCCAGGATCACCAGAATTCTGCCATAATCTAGCTGTACCACTTCTGTCCCATATATCTCAATATCAATGTTGCTCTTTAGTGATAGCAATAACAAGCAAGTAACAAGAACAAGATTACTGATGATGTTCATCTAGAATGAATGTCACAAATATTTATCTAAAAAAATGTTTTAAAGAGTGAAAAAGTTAGTCCAACAACTATAAACACTAAATGTAATAGAACGTTCCTATCTTGATTTAATTTGTAATACAATTTTGTTTGGGCATGCATTAATGTTTGTCTCTACAAGGGATGAATTTATAAAAGCAAATCTTTTTTCCCCAGCCACATTCTTTCTTTTTTGCCGAGTTAGAATATTATGCATATTGATGTTCTTGAAGTAGAAATGGAGATACATTGGTTTATATGCAAACATACTGAGAATTAATTAAACATTGGACCTATACATTTGTGTGGGTCACATAAAACTACTGTACTAGGTGTGTACTTTCACTAAACCTGCTTCTAAAAATATTGACATCATCCGACTTACTGATGTGTAAATGTCAGCTTAATTTCAGTTGTAACTTCTTTTTAATAACTTTTCCAATTGTCTTAGAGTTGTTTTTTGAACACCTAGTAGCTAGACCCACAATGCAGATGCTGCTTACCGATCTGACGTTTGCCTCCAGCATATCGCCCAGTCTGACAGCCAGAATGTTGAACATGGGGCGGGCTTCAGGGTCTGGGTTCCAACACTCTAACATGGTATCATAGCTGCACACAAAAGAAAACAATCCAATCATCTAGTCAACATGGTATCATAGCTGCATACAAAAGAAAACAATCCAATCATCTAGTCAACATGGTATCATAGCTGCACACAAAAGAAAACAATCCAATCATCTAGTCAAGTATTTTCCCTCAGAGATCAAGGGGCTTTGATAAGTACAAATGTAAATGGCGAATATTGATAGTGACTGGTTGCTAACGAGCATTGCCATTGTGTGTGTGTCAACAATTTTGCATTGTAACTTAAAGGTGCTCCCAGTGCATGCAATGTGTAATGTGCTAAAATACTTCCTTCAGAGACAGATATAAAACAATGTTTAGTTTCTGAGTAGGAAACTTGGGAGCTGGGAATACCCGGTTCCCGTAGTAAATGGGTTAAATAGAGGTTTACACCTAATGAACATACAGTGTATTGTGTGCTCTAATTCAGTTGACTAGCTTACATTATCATATCAGTATCTATCAATTGCTTCTAGTTGTGCTGGAATCTGAACAATTTTGCAAAATTCCAAGCAGCATTGAATCAATATGATTGGTCTTTTTCAGACTCTCTTAATAGGGACTGCTGGCGTGACCAGGTCCCTGTCTTATAAAGAGTTATGCTTGATCTGAATCGATCATAAGTACAATACCCTATCTCTATATGTAGGCCTATACAGAGTTACGACTTATATCAATCGTAATTGAAGTTGCGATCAATCTAGGGCACAGGTATAAACAGTTGCATTGTGATACCTGGGCCCAAAGAGTGAGTGACTACTGGCTATTTTCTTTTCTCCTGATAGCTCCCCATCTTCCTAACTAGGATAAGAATGAACTATCAATCACCCAGGCCATGTGCACTATCCTCAGCCAGTTTGATATTAACCCATTGCTCACGGTTAGATTATTGAGCTTTGTGAACCCTGGTCCAGTAAGGATGTCAACTTTTGTCATGAACATGCATTATCTAAAAATAGGGTGTGGTTTAATTGCACCCTGAAAGGAATATTAAGCTTAAGTTTATTCAAAGCCTGTCATCTATTGTCCGTACAGCAGATTATGCGGCTATTGCACTGCTCTGTTTCTAAGTGAAAAGAAGCCAGCCCGCATATACACGAGCTCAGTAAAGAACAGGTTAAAAAGACTGTTCCTCATGCACCTTTGGTTATAACAAAATGAAAGATGAACTGGGAGAGGGTCAACAATGCTTCATAGAGTTGCTATCTCTTGCAACCCACCAGATCACAAAACCATCACTGCTATTATTTGCAAGTCAACGCATATGCATGGTTTTGCAATCAATCTTATAGGTACAATATATCCACACGAGCTACAATCAATATGAAATGCAAATTATGATCAATATCGATTGTAGGTTTGGTGTGATTTACGATCAATATCAATATCAATATCAATATCAATATCAATCGATGGAAATTGTATGCTTAATGTCAATTGATTAGTTGTATGATTGATCTATTGACCATAAAATTGTAGCCCGTTGTGATATGGGCCCCAAACGTGGCTTTTCAAACAATGGTATCATCATACATAAATGCAAATCGTCACAGAAGACACTGTACTCACATCCCTGCTGGCGCATGGTCAGGACAGTTCATTCGGTATCCATTCTTGATTTTGTTGTAGAATGTTTCATCGATTTGAATCCCTGGGTAGGGGGATCCCCCGAGAGAAAACACCTCCCACAGGAAGACTGCATAGGCCCATCTAGAGAAGACAAAAGTTACATCATTCAATTATCATCCTTTGGCTAAAGTTGTGTGTTTATTAGTTTATTCTAAATCATTGTTCTCCATGATTTTCCACTCAATGGAAATATAAACATGTATTTTTTTCAACCATGGTTAAAATGGCCCCAGATTGTCCTACGGGGGTGTATCATTTTTGTTTTTGTATTTATTCTCGCATAATTGAAAACTGCTTTGACCTGCAACTTGTAATTCACAGCACTGCGTTCTTGCGTTTCGCCTGTATACTTTAATTGGTCCACCACGGGTCCGAGGTGGGGCTAGCTGGCCAGTGCTAAAAATAAAATTGACATGAAGAGAATTTGCCGATTTGATGATCGTATGGCTGGAATCGGGCGAATATCAATGATAAGTACGTACATGTACTTTCTGTGCATGATGTTGTATACGTGTAATGTCTATATCTGCTAATTATAAATAATCATTCATGCAATCCTTACTACATCAACCTGCTGAAAATATCTGAAGGTTTTTTCTTCAAATTTTGCGATATTCCTCAAATTGTGCTGTGCATCACCAACATGAGACAAAGCATTAAAGCAAAGAAATATACAGTGAAACCCATTTTGCTCACAAAAACTTTTTAGAAAGTAATACAACTTTCGGTTACACCAAGTGCCTGTATTATTTCAGGATATTTGACCCACTTATGGGAAGAACAAAGGAAAAGAAAGAGTGAAAAGTGGAGCAGAAATTTTTTAATTGTTAACACTTTCACAAGACTGCTTTTATCTTTGGTTTTTGGTGTTTAAACCCAAAATACATGAGATGAAATGGAAGTAGAAGAAGAGGGTGGTGATGAGAGTTGTGAACTAGTCACAAAGTAGTTCTACAAAACAAAGAGAGAGGTAAGGTGTGGTGAAAATATTGTAAGTTTTGCAGCTGACTATACTTTATAAATAGTATTTATTCGTACACTCTCACCATGGAAACATTCCAAGAACATAAACCTTTTTTTGTTGACCACCTGTATTGAAAGACCAAGTGCCTCTAATAACTACATTTCTTGCATCCCTGGAGCTGACTTTTTATACAGGTTTCCCTTTACTTACACATCACTGTATGTTGTGAAGACCTTGTCAAAGATAGATTCAGGAGCCATCCATTTGATTGGTAGTCTTCCTTGCTGTAATGGAGAGACAAAGTCAGATAGTCAGCTAAATAAGGCTTATAAAAAAAATCACTAGTTAAACATAGGTCAAGTGCACATTCAAGTAAATTGAAACATGACTAATATTTTCAATCTAACAATTGTTTGACTGTTGACAGTTTACATATAAAAGATCGCCACAATAAGACCACGATGCCACTTCTACGTACCTTGCCACTAGCAACATAGTCTGGGTCATCATACAGGTGCCTGGCCAGGCCAAAGTCACAGATCTTGAGGATGTAGTCCTCGGTCACCAGCACATTCCTAGCAGCTAGGTCACGGTGGATCACCTACAGACACAGAGGGTGAAGAATTAGGCAACATCTCTCACTCTCCATGGGATTGGTTTTGCACAAGTTGAACAAGGGTCACTGGCATACTGCTGTGGTGTACAAGAATGGATGTTACTAAAAATAGTATGCACATGGCATTTCCCTGCTCGAAAAAAAATATTGCAAAAATATTGCAAAAATATCCAAAAAATCACCCAAAAAATATATTTTTAGGGTATTTTTGTTTTAAAAAATACCCTAAAAATATAATTAAAAAATACCCTACAAATATATTTTTTTCGTACGTTTTTGGAACGCGAATACTGTACGTTACAAATATATTTTTAGAGTATTTTTCTTATGTCAAATTGATGTGACCAAAAATACTCTAAAAATATATTTTTAAGATGTTCAAATACACAAGAATCCCAGATGAATCAACGTCATTAAAAATATTGATCTACACAAAAATGTTGATAGATTTCATTCCTTTTAATTATTTAAGGATATTCCAAATCATATGGCTGGCTTAATTAGCCCTAACTTACACTAGTACTTAATCTAATCCCATCCTATTCCTATCCTATTTCATACTCTTTCATTTACACACATTCATATATATAGTAGTACATTTATAATTATATAATTATATTGGTTAGTATAACTTACATAAGAAGAACATTTTTTTGTTGTTGTTATCATTATTGTCTTCACTTAAGTAGGTGGCATTCACTATTTTATGTTTAAACTTCAAATAATTTATTGGTATATACTTCAATACTTCTTTTATCTGGTTATTTGGAGGTTATATGTTGAAAAGTACAAAATTATAACACACATGAAGAAAGGCCTAATGAATATTCATGAGCATGTCAGTTAAAAAAATGTTTTCAAGTACATGTAGTAAATGTCCTGTATTGATATACCACTTGGGTCATACAGTGATTGCTTGAAGTGATAGTTAGGATTAGACTGAATTGGGATTATTACATATATGAGATTAGGATTATTTGTCTTTTTAATAATATTACATTCATATTATGCAAATGGTTGGCCCAACGTCAATTTGCTATCTCGGGTGTTAATAATGACATTTAAAAATACCCGAAAAATACTCCTTGTAGTTGAAACTGACAAAAATACCCCCAAAATACACTAATTTTAGGATATTTTTTATAAAAATTTTCAAATTCACAAGAATGCTGATAATGAAGATTAAAAAATACTGAAAAAATATTCCTTATATTTGGTATTCTAAAAAATACCCCAAAAATACGTTTTTAAAAATATATTTTTAGAGTATTTTTCAAGAAATATCCTAAAAATATGCTATTTTTGGAGTATTTTTCAGAAAAATACTCTAAAAATATCCAGTTAAAAAAAAAATACCCAGAAAATATCTGGAAAATATGTAAAAAATATATTTTTCCGTTGGCAAAAACGACTAGGGTTTTTACGCTACACACAATGTTGAATGTGGTGTTCATGCCAACAGGAAACCAACTATGGCAAGTGCCATCAATTGTCACCCATGCAGGGGTTTTCCACAACAAGTCATGATACCTTTTACAACAACTTTCTAAGCTATGAAAAAGAAGTTCATTTTGATGGAATTGTGAGAATATTTTTTTTCTAGAGCGTATAGATTCTCTTTCTTGTGTATCAACAAATGAAATAGAACTGAGCATTCATTCAGACCAAAAGAATTACAGTATATGGATTACCAGTCTTTGTGTGAATGGGTTTTGTTGATAACTTGAGGAACAATTTACATTCCCAATTGCAATTGATATTGGTAAGCTAGAACCCCGGTATAATTTGTGTGATATTTCTCACATTTTTGGAGGCCAGGAACTCCATGCCCCTGGCTACTTGGAAACTGTAGCAGAGGAGGTCTTCTCCATCGATGGGGTCGTCTTGGAGAGGATGCAGGACCTCCTCAGGAATCACCTGCAGCATGAAAGACACATCACCAAAACAACAACAATGTATCATGAGGTGTTCACTTTAAGAGGTTGCTTCTTAAGGAATTAGATCCATTTAATAGATCAATACTTTAAGAGGTTGCTTCTTAATAAATTATATCAAAATTTAATAGATCAATACTTAAAGAGGTTGCTTCTTAAGGAATTAGATCCATTTTCACCAAATTTGGTATGGGCATATTGAGTGTCTTTAAAGCTTTTAGTGGATTAATACTCTTTTTGCAAGACTGGAGTACATTGTACATTCTGATTTCAATTCCTCTGTGAACTTGATGCTTCACTCCACCTGTAGTTCCACACTCAAGAATCACATTGATTTCCTTTATAACAACATCATCTATAGTGATTTGATAATGAAAACTGAATGTGAACTTCAATTTGATTTTTGAACAGGAAGAGATACAAAATTGACTGCTCACCTTATCATCAATGGCTTTGAATCGTCTCTCACTGCCGCTGGACGTTTGGTGGGTCGAGGATGCACCAGAGCTGGACTGACCAGTCTGGCTCTGACCACCGGTCACCTCAGGGGTGCCTGAAAAATACTTTCGCTTGGACCGCATGAAGTCCAGCAAGTTGCCACGGACACAGTACTCCACAATAGCAAACACAGGACCTGAAAGATCAAAGCAGAGGGAGAGAGTTTCAGAGACAGACTTGTCACAATCACAGATATGGCAACAGTATACACATACAACCAGGGGGGGTGTTCCACTAAGATGCGCATAAGCTACGCACAACTGCTGAACTGATTTGGACTCTAAATCAGATTCTAAATTATTTTGATTTTATCCAATCAATTTGTGTTGTTAACAAACGTCTGAATACAAAGTTTAGAATTGGACAATGTCAAATTTGATTAAGATTGTAGGAAATTTGCTCTACAAATTGGGGCATCTCATTTAGCACAAGAACAGGTCCCCTGTCATGCTTAAAGTCTTGCATAACATATGATGCACATCTTGGTGAAACATGGCCCAGATGCATGCTTGAGGAGACAGTGCAATGCACTGTGGGATAGGTTGTGTGTACTTGTGTATATATCTCACTACCCTGTGTGATAGCCTGATCATGAATACCTACACAGGACTCAATCTTACACATTTGCTTTCATCAAAAAGGCAAACACAATTTTTCAAACTTAAGCCTTAGCAAGAGGAGACAGAATACACACAAACAAACCAGTAAAAAAAAAATCCTCACAATTCTCATCTCAAAAATATGTGAGTCTCAGAAGTTTGGGCAAAAAAAGAGATTAAAAAAATTGAATCTGGGTTCTTTTGATTTGTCATTTAATTTTTCTTAAATCTTACCATTGGTTGTACAAGCTCCAAGGAAGTTGACAACATTGAGGTGCTTGCCGATGTGACCCAGCATCTTCAGCTCCGCCCACAGTGCTTTCTTCTCTTGGCTGGAGGCTCCAGCTGCATAGCAACAGGTTCAATTAATTTATGCAGGTTCCATGGCAACGCGATTTACATTTAAGGTGGGATACCTTTTTTAGAAAAGTCATGAAACTCTGCATGGATCAGCAGTAAATGCTAACAATGAATTCCATGTTTGAAATCTCATGGTCATAGCTTTTAGACCCCTTACAGGAAAAGTAAAAACCTATCCTTTAAGGGGAGTATAATGTTCTGGGAAGACAAAAATTCCTACAAAAGGTGATCGTGAGCAATCTTCTTGCCAATGGTCTTAAATTCATGTATTGTCCAATTTAGAAACTTGCTGAAAGTTATTTGCTCAAAAAGTATCCACATTTGGAGTTATTACTAATTTAATCACAAATCCTCAAAATGTTCGGCCCGAACAATGTGAGGATTTAGGATTCAATCACTAATTACTCCAAATGTGGATCATATGCGGGCAAATAACTTTCACCAAGTTTCTAAAATGGACAATACATGAATTTAAGACCATTGGCAAGAACATTGCTCACAATCACCTTTTGAAGGCATATTTGTCTTCCCAGTACAGTATATTCCCTTTGTTTGAAATGCCCCATTTCATAGCGGCCATAGCCATGTACCATATTGAGTTGGTCAGTGAGGGTACGCTTGTCTCAATGCATCACTGCCGTGCAGAAAGCCTTGATTTGAGCTATAGTTGTCCCTCGCCTTTAGGCTACAGGAACTGCTAGGATTTGGATGACCAGCCCAACACGTACTTGCACTCTAGTGATCAATATAATATTTGTTTTTACCGTTAGTCAGTTTCTAGTTCTGATATAGTGAGGGCAGTTCTTATTAATTATTTTCTCTAATATGCTGATGTATTTAAACAATTTAATTTTTTGACCTGCAACAGAAAAAGGAAAGCAACACACTAAAGGCAATTGTTTTTTATCAAAGCAGAATGATCACAATAGGAGAGTATTTCAAGTTTGAGAATATTAAAAAAAAAATAAACATAAAGGAAGTTATAAGAGTATTTAAGTTTTAAATACCTGTACTTTCCCTGAAATACCTCATATTACTCTTACAAGTGGTTTGTTTTAAATGTTCCATTCTTGTGGAAGCAGATAGGAAGCAATTACTATGACAACAATAAAATATAAGTTTTTTTATGTTGTACCTTTCAGCTTCTTGACAGCCACGGGTGTATTTTTCTCTGTGCCATCAATGCCCACAGCGATGGCCTTGAAGACCATCCCAAAAGCACCCTTGCCAATCATCCTCC
Organism: Arbacia lixula; assembly: GCA_963669155.1. Classification (NCBI taxonomy): domain Eukaryota; kingdom Metazoa; phylum Echinodermata; class Echinoidea; order Arbacioida; family Arbaciidae; genus Arbacia; species Arbacia lixula. The sequence goes on from OZ022589.1 coordinate 9,705,211, forward strand.
CTGGAAGGTAGATTTGTGGATAAAGAGCAGTGAAAACATGGTGGATGGGGTGGGGATGGGCACTGTGGTATACTGGCGAGAGCTCTCAACTCTTGCAGAGATCCTGGATTTGAGCCCAGCCCCCTGCATACACCCTTGGACAAGGTGTTTTGCTCGTGTCTGTCCCTCTCAACCCAAGTGTGGTAAATTGGTACCTGGGAGAAATATAGTATTCCTGATCTAATTACATCAACTAGCTTTTGGGCTATATACTTGGCTGCATATGAGATAGCATCTCGCATGTGACATCACAAAATTAGAACTTAAAAATTTAAAAAAAAAAATAACTTTCTGATTCTTCGACAGATTTTCGTCAAACCATCATTTATTTGTTTCTGTCATGTTTCTGCTTGTATCAAAACCAACTTAACTTCGGGTGGACTTTCTCTATAAGCAATCGCCAGATGTTCAGTGATGCTCCATGTTTCTTCTTTGACCAACCATCTCTATGTATTTTGTATGTTCACTATTCTGCGTGGAACGAAAATATATCAATGAATAACAGCATTGGCCTGAATTCACAAAGGTGTATTAGATTTAATCCATGGTTCGAGCAATTTTGTGGCGTATAAGCAGATAAACACGCCTAATTTAGCGCATACACTTGAAGAAGGGCCAATAATATATACACGCTGGTTATAAGAGGATATGTTTAGATTGATTTGGTTAAACCATGATCTAAACATGGTCTTAACCATGGCAACTAGCGTTAATTGAGCACCCTACGCAGAGCGCATGGATTCATTAATGGACCTTCGTGAAGTGTACCCTCCATATCAAGACTACTTATCTGCCCAATATATACCACAACAATTGCTGACTATCTAAAACTCTTATGTAAATTCGGGCAAATAAGTCCCAGCACTTACCGATAGTAAGCCTTTCTCTGGGAAACTCCCAGCGTGGGTTGTACGGCAGGTGCTCATAGGCGTCATCCCCACTCACGGAGTAGACCGACATCAAGCGAGAGCTACGAGGGCGCATTTGTATCTGGCTCAAACGCGAGGCACGTCGCACCTTCGGATTATTGTTGCGACACTAGGAAAGAATATATTGCTAACTTGCAATGTGCCCAGTGGTAGGAAAACTTAAAGACAGGGAATCCCATTTGCAGTAGTCATGGAACTCGACAGGAATCAGCAGTATACAATAATGTGCATGAAATCTAACAGTCGTAGCTTCACTAACATTTTCAGGAAAAGTGAATAACTATCCACGTTTACCTTTGAAACGCACTGACCATTCATAATCATATTGTCCCTGTCAGCACACGATGCAGGCATGGCTCCCATTGAACGCATGCACTGTGGAGAGGTTTGATGCATGCCATAGCACATAGTGGTCTACGGTCTCTATACATGAAAGATTTTGGACTTTCCGCCCAATACCTCCTAAAACTCTAGTGATCGTTATAATTTCGCTTTTAATCAGTTTTCCGTTCTATTATTGGGAGACAAGTTCTGACAGAGTATCTGCTTTCATTTTCTGTGATTTTTATCAAATTTATTTTTGTGACCTGCAAAAGGGATGCCCTGTCTTTAAATATGGGCAGTTCCATGGACACGGAATGACAGTCAGACTCAGTTTTTAGACTTTCAAATTAATGCAAACACAATCTCTTTCAATTGATGTCAAATATGATGTACAATTCAATGCAGAGAGCTAGTTTCAACAAGAAGTGCTATTATTTTTCAACACCACCTTTTCTACTAAAAATTTGTGCATCTCAATGAGCTTGGTAATGGAATAAAGCTAAAATCCATTTTAGCGTCAAATTTTGACTATGTTAAACATACTGGGTTTTTTTGTAAACCAGGGCCCTTAGGAAGTACAGTGTCCCAATCTCTGCCCACATTACCCTGTTTAAATAAAACAGAATTATCAAAAATAAATAAATAAATAAATTGTGCGGCTGGATGGATGCAACATTTCTGTACCATCAGAGCGAGGGAAAAAAGGGTATCAATAGTACTACAGTGAGGGCACACAATCACATGCCTGGGCTACTCTGCCCTACTCTGACGAAAGGAAGCAAGTGACAGATCACTCGAATCTGGGTTATTTGTATTCTTAGATTGTACCCAGCATTCCCTACATACAACCAAAATCTGGACAAGAAATATTCATCTTGCTGCGAGATATTCATTCTAATAACATGATGTGGTGTTGCACCGATGCCAATGCAAGTGATAGACACATTTTGAAAAGTCTCTTTTGTTAGTTGCTTCCTTTTGTGAGAGTAGGGCAGTACTGTGCAAGTACATGACAAACCTGCACAATATTGAATTGCCTCAATTTCAAGCTGTACAGACTAAACAGGAAGAAATAAGATATTTTAGATGACACTGGATCAATCCTATTCTGACTGGGTTTTTTGAGAGCAAGTTTTGGTGTAACATGCAATTACATGATGTTATGTAACCTCTGAATGGAGTATCCAATTTTTCACAACTTGGTCTCAACAGTTGCGAGACACTTCAAAAGTCATGAAAATGCGTGTCACGATTTGCAGCACTTACGCCTTGGTCATGGATTGTGTACAGGTATGTGAGTCAAACTGTACCCCCCTGTCAGGATAGGGTTACAGTTTTCTGCTACTCACCTTGAAAACTATAACAACCAGTAGCAGGATGAGCACCAAACACACAGCGATGATGATGCCCGGTAAGATAGTTCTCTCAAAATTAGGGGTATTTGGCGAGACTGCGTGAACAATAAGAGGAACCATCATGACAACATAGAGCAACTCCCTCATCATTTTCCTGTTTCACTTGTCTTTTATTTCATATCTTCATTCCATCCTTTGATTACATCTCCCCTCGTTGATATCTTCCTCAGACATACCCTTTCTCTTCTCGCTTGTTCTTTTCCTTGTTTTTTTCTGCTTTTTGTATCTCCGTCTTCTTCCTTTTTTTTTCTTCCTGTAACCATTTCCTTTTGTGCATCTTATTCTTCATGAAGATCAAACTCTCATTGTTCCTTCCTTTTTTCCCCTTAAGAATATTTATTGTTTTGACACACCTTAGCATCTTCCCTCATCAACTCCTTCCTTCTCCTCTCCTTCTTTTCCTCCTTGTGCTTCTAGCCATCCTTCCATCTTACTGTTCTCTTTCTCCAGATCTATCATAGTTGATCCTCAAAGAGGCAACTACCCAGCACAATACTTTGCTCATACCCATTTCCCTTCCCTTGTTTCTGCCTTTTTCAACCATCACTCACCCACAGCCAGGTCAACAACATCAATGTGCCACTTGAGGCTGTTATTGGCTTCACAAGAGTACCGCCCTTCATCGACCTTGTCTGTGGTGAAGGTCACTGAAAGGGTGGCCACCCCTTCCTTCAAAATGGAACCGTCCGGCCTCCTGATGACCACAGAGGGGGTGGGGACTCCCATTACTGCCTCACAGGAAATGGTCACATTTTCTCCAACAGGCACAGAGTTGTCCGACAGACTGATCCTTGCCTGAGGACCCTCTGTAGTAAAGATAAAAACACAAACACTGTTTAACCCTTACTGTGCCAGATAAACTGCTGCTCTATGAGAGTCGTGTGTATTACTTGTGACATATGGCACACAAAGAGTTAATCTGTCCGATAAGCAACATATATGGGCCTCTTTGCATAAACATTTTCACAAATGGTAACTCTATCTGCCATTAATTGTAAGTACCATGGTAACATTGCTTGACAGCCAATCAAATTCAAGGTTTCCACAGAGGTTTCCATTGGTAGCAAAGATCCCATCAACAGTAAGTTCTATGCAACAGGGCCCTGGTCTTTTTTTTCCTTTACTGCTTTTCTTTGTGCTAGCTTATATTTCACAGCTACTCAAACAATAAAGTCATTGGAATGATGTGTCTTGGGATGATGGTGCCAAATTATTTGCAGCTCTTTGTGCCCGCAGGATGAATGAGGTACAATGTTTATGGTCATGCCCTCATTCTTGAGTTAGTCACACAAAATCACTAAAACATCAAAACCTGTTTTCTACTGTACATGTATCTGACATTCTGTCTGCGTCATTTGAGGATCTTAGGCCTAATCCAGTGAGTAACAGGCACAATTGACAGTAATATAGAGCATTAAAGGAAAAGCAGTGTTTTGTACATAACCCTATGTAAAATGTCATTTTTGTCAGATTTTGGGCAAACATGCAATTACATAATGTTGCATAACTTTTAAACGGAGTGTCCAGTCTTTTCAAACTTGGTCATAAAAGTTCTGAAACGTTGAAAAAAAAGTAATGAAAGGACGTGTCACAATGTGCAGCAAATGGGCAGCGGATGTTGATTTTGTACAGGCGGGGTCAAAATGCCCTCCCCCCCCCCCCAGTCAGAAAAGTCATTTTGACACAAGTTTTTGTAACTTCCTTAATGACTCCGCCATTATGTAAGTTAATGTTTGTCTATTTTATATTTTGTATGTTTTTTACGTGTGGAAATAAATGAAATGAAAATGAAAATTGAAAAGGAACGTACAAGATAAAGATGTCCACACACCTTGAATATTGATGATGTACTCTTGTCTGGCTTCCCCGCCTTTGCTCCTTGCAATGCACACATACTCCCCACTCATCTCCACAGTAGGGTCTTCCACCACATAGTGAACAGAGACAAAGGTAGTGTCCTGAACAAGGGTGACAGGAAGCGGCTCTGAAGCAGCGTCTCCGCTCTCGACCCGGGTGATCTCCAGGGCGGGGAGGGGGTCCCCGCTGGCACGGCAGGAGATGTTGAGGATCTCCGTCATCCGATCCAGAGTAAGGGGGATGGGCTGGCTTGACCCTTGGTGAATCTCTGGTGGGATGATGTCTGGAGCACATTAGGAGAATGAAACAACAACAGATGAAATAGGCAGTGTGAACAGGCTGGGATTAGGTTATGAATGTAAGAGTTTGGGATCTAGAGTTTGAAACAGGCTGGGTTTAGGGTATGAATGTAAGATTTTGGGATCTAGAGTGTGAAACAGGCTGTGGTTAGGGTAAGAGTTTGGGATCTAGAGTGTGAAACAGGCTGGGTTTAGGGTATGAATGTAAGAGTTTGGGATCTAGAGTATGAAACAGGCTGGGTTTAAAAGTACGACTTTGGGATCTAGAGTTTGAAACAGGCTGGGGATAGGCTGTGAAGCTGGAGCTAGGGAGGAATAGGGCCTATATCTTAATTTATGGGCACTGCTGTTTTCACATCATATAACACACGCCTTTATGTGATCCTGACATCAAACATGAATGCTACCTGTGGACAAGGCAAAATAGCTCTGCTATAATTACAGATCACATAATGATGTGACACACAATCAGTTCTAAAAGAATGGTTTTTCTCCTGTGTCTGACCATCTCATTAGGTTAAGAGTTTATGATCAAGGCCAGCGTCTATAGTCAGGTGGAGGGTCAATTTCACAGGGTAGTTGCAACATCGTACTAGCAGGCAAAATAGGACTGGGCAAAGGGTACTGACATGGGCTCGTTCAGTTCTTACCTTTGACCGTAACGACCTGTGAAGCGCTTTTCCATACAGCAGCGTCACTCTCGCTGCTCGCAATACACTCATACGTGCCACTGTCTGCATGGCTAAGGCCTTCAACTCGCAGCAAAGACTGAACAGAGTTAGTGGTCAAGGACTGGGGATCCTCTGCTTGAAGAGGGAGGCTGCTGTTTCCCTCTGTAGGTGTGAAGCGCCATTGAATGATCTGGAAGAGGTAGTAGGACGCCTTGCAATCCAGGATGAGTGAGTCGTTAACATAGGCAATGTTGGGCGTGATATCCATTGCAACACCTTCCGCTGAATCTAAAGAGGTGTATGAAGCCAAGGTGGGTATATGTCAAATTCCTTGTATTTTTTTTAAAACTCCAAAAAAAAAGAAAAATATATCACTGCGCCCAAAATGGACTCATCTTGAGCAGAAGAATATGCACATTTAATGTTTCCTTTACCCCAAAAATGATATTTACTTGGCAGCAATTTCAATAGTGTAAAGTTCTTTTTTGAGATACACAATATAGTACATTATATATATCATATCATCAAGCTACAACTATATACTTAGGTATGGGCCTACGTATATTTAGGTAAATAAGCAGATTTTCAATGCATCGATCAGGGTTTGTCTAAACCCTGAAAAAGGTGCAGGATGCACAAAATATGTGGTATTTCAATATTCATTGTTGGTCTTAGAAATTCATTACAGGTGGTATACAACCTCAACATATATCTAAGAGTGTTCAAGGACCAGATTCTACAGTTTCATCGATCTAAATACATAATGATAAAGTCATAAACAAAATCTCACCCACAACTTTGAAGTCAACATCCTCCTCTACTGACTGGAAGGATGACCCCTCGCAGCGAAAGCGCCTTCCCATTACTGCCCTCATGGTCAGCACCGATACACTCCGAGCCAGGCTCTCAACCCGGCTACATTCCTGGAGCCCTGTGCCACAGTTTGTGCTGACTGGGAGCCAATCCCCTCCACTGCTTGCTCCGCAGACTGCCTCGGGCGATGAATAGGTGTAGAAGCAGTCTTTGTAAAGCCATCGCACGCTGTCGTAGGGGGAGGCATGGAGACAGGATGAAATTATCTCAACTTAATTTTCAGGCACTGCAATAGTCACATTACCCAATGTTTTAAAAAATGTATACCATGCTTAATAATAGTTCCTGTAGTGCATAATTTTTCTTGTAGTAATATATTTGATGATGTATTCACATGTAAAGCGCATAGAGATGTCACTATATATATAATGCGTTATATAAGCAGAATCTATTATTATTATTACAAAAGATATTTAGCTCTCTTACATCAAAGAAGACACGTTTGTGATCATGGAATAATTTCTAAATCACCAGGGAATATTTTTTTAATTTAACCTCTCAATCATTCTGTCAGCTACGTTACAATAACTATATCAAGCGAAAATCCCTTTATTGATACCACCCTTGATATATAGGTTATCGCAGCAAGCAGAGAATATCTTCGAGATCACTTTTGGTGCAAGTACAGAGCCGAATTGTAAAATGCATTTGATACATCATTAGGAAAAATATTATTTTTATCAAAACAGAAAAAGAAGAATTAATGGAATCATACAGCACACAAGGTACGGGAGAACACCTCACATGCGATGTCACAAAATCACAATTTTAAAAGATTATAACTTTCTTATCCTTTGTGATGCTTTTCTTCAAACCTTCACAAATATGATCCTGTCATGTTTCCTTTCTGCTCTTATTAAAGGGCACATGCTGTACTTGGAAGGCAAAAAAGGCTTCAAAATGTAATTGTTAGCAATCTTCTTGCCAATGGTCTTAAATTCATGTATTGTCTATTTTAGAAGCTTGCTGAAAGTAATTGCCCTCAAATGATCCACATATGAAGTAATTAATGATTAATGATTAAATCTTCAAAATGTTCGGGCCGAACATTTTGAGGATTTGTGATTTAATCACTCATTACTCCAAATGTAGACCATTTGAGGGCAAATAACTTTCAGCAAGCTCCTAAAATAGACAATACAGGAATATAAGACCATTGGCAAGAAGATTGCTAACAATTACATTTTGAAGCCTTTTTTGCCTTCCAAGTACAGTATGTGCCCTTTAAAACCAATCATATCAAGGGAGCACATCCAACCTTGGCTCTGGCTTCCCAGTTGCCCTGCATTCCAGCTCGTAGCTTTCTCCTGATAAAAAGAATTCTGCAGATGTGTTGAGCAGCCCTATCCCCATTGGGGATGCAGAAATACTGACGTTCGGTGGAACTGAAGTTGAAAAGAAGAGTATATGTTTATAGATAAGTCATTGAGGGAAATAAACAACTACAACCATATTGTAATGGCTTTATATATCATTACTAAGTGACTTCTTCACTGAGCATTGTATTAGGTGCTTTGACCCTAGTAAGGTCATGCTTTTTTGTGTGCTCTTATTGCTAAGGTGGTACAAACAAGATGATGGCTGTGCAAAGTGTCACAGCAGGCAACACTCATACGAGTTGAATGCCAGTACTGGTAACCCTGGAATCCCTGACAGACTTCGGCATGTAACCTCTTCAAAAAAGCAGGCTGGTTTTAAATGCATAGTCATGTTCACTTTGTGTGTGCTCCTTGTTGCGTGGAAAGCGCATAAATCAATGTAGCAGGAAAATTACCAGTTTTACAGTAGCAAAGAAAGAAGGATTTGTTGATGGTGGAGCTTACAATTTACAATTATGAGACAGGTATCTTTGCTTCTGTTCAGATGCATGTAAACAGGAGGCTTTCTTTGAAATCATTTAACCAATCGCTTCTCAATGTGAGTGATGAAGAGCATTTAGCAGACCTAAAAGTATAAGGTAGTGAATCATAATGTAAGGTGTGTCCTATGTAACCTACCCAGCACTTGAAGCTCAAAGCTGACATGACTTTCCTGGTAGGCATTCCACACGGAGACAGTGTACGTGCCCTCGTTTGTTTCGGTCACCGCCCCAAAGCATAAAGTCAGATCGTATTTGCTGACCCCATTGTCCGACGGGTCGAGAACTAGACTGGAGCCATGTCGAGGCGTAGCAGCAAATTCTGGCCGTGGGTAGGCAGAGACGTTGAATTGTACACACAGGCTTTGGCCTACAACCACGATGATGTTGCTGGAGGGTTCTGTGTCGCTAGTGGAGAGCTGTATTTGTGCATACCCCCTCTCTGTTCAGCAGATACAACAGACATATAATGAAATGAAATGTTGCTCCGAGAACAAAATTAACACACTATTCAGTCCATACGTTATAACAATATCAGAAACATTGAACAATTGATATCATCAATCAGAAAGACAAGATAACAGTCCAACGTTGAGAACATGTTTGGTTTTCATAGAGATACTTATATAACTTGTATCTCTTTGTCCTTGAAATGTTATATTTACATTTGTAACTTTCAGAACAAGATTCCTGCATTTGATCTCTTTAAAGCCTACTTGAAAAAATATAGAATAAAGGATTTCCAAAAAGAAAGGTTAACTAACTATTGTCAGTGTCATAAATTGAGATTAGTTAGGATACTTTTCTTTTTCTTCTTTATAGGATGCCAAATCAAACATCATGAAACATTACTATTGATTGAATACTATTGATTTCATCTTTGGCATCAATACTGTACATTGAATTTGTCCACATAATAATTACAGCATATAGCTGAAATCAGCCACCAAAGCTATGATGAAAATCAAACATTTCGTGACAGCTTCAGATAATTTATTTTGCACCCCATAGAGTGAGTCTACCAATAGTATACAGTCTAAGTTAAACCAACGTTGTGAATACGAGCCCTCATGTCCTCCTCCGCTACTCACCAAGTACACGGATGGCCACCCTTTTGCTCAGGCTTCGAGCAACATTTTCAACAAGGCACGTGAACGTCCCGTTATCCCTCTCAGAAACTGGATCCACAGTTAACTCTTTAATATAGTAGACAATGTTTGTGGTAACAGAAGATGGCCTGGATATCCTTTCCTGCAGTAATGAAGTCAATCATAGAGTTTTCAATCAGTAGCTGGCAACTGTATTCAAAGGATGAAATGTATTTTGCAGAGAAACAATTAATACATGATAAAACATTCTTTGATTTACTGGTACTCTCCATAGCAACAAGTACTCTCCATAGCAACAAAGACCAGGCCGAGATCTGTACCTGCATCTATATATCATAAGCCAAGCAGATGATGGTGGATAATGCGTCTGCATAGGAAGCAACATTAACTAGGTGTTAACAAAACTTTGGACACGCTTTAAAAACAATTTAAATTAAGTCACGGCTCAAATCAAGTTGAAAGTTACACAACATAAAGTGATTTTTTTTTCGAAGGAGGTTTTGTGACATTTCATCAATTGCTATTCTTGTTAATAATCCTTGGAATATTTAATGAGATTTTCACTTTTTGACAAATTTTGGACCTAAAAATTTGTGTGTATCAGAAAACTAATTGAGAACAGGAAAAAGCCCATGTGCATCACACCTGTCAATCCACTAGCAATTAACTGCCATCACGGTATCATTAATAAATCACGATACTTCTGGCAGAAAAGATCTTGTGGGTTGGCAAGTGTGACGCACAAGGGGCATAGTTGTGTTCTGAATTAATGATTTCATACACACACATTTTTAGGTCTAAATCCATCCAATAGTGAAAATATAATCAAATATTCCAAGAATTATAACGAGAATAGTAATTAACAAAATGTCACGAAGTCAGCTTATAAAAATATTGACATCCTCTGGCTTTATCAAATGAAACTTTGAGCTTAATTCATGTTCTAATTTCTTTTTTACCATTTTCCAAATGTGTCAACATTTTTTTTTGAACACCTGGTAGATGGGAGAGGTCTGTAAATGTCTGTGGCCCTAATTATCAGCTTCTATGCAGGGCTCAACAAAAGTCATGTCCACACACACTCCCAATTTAATGCTATTCATTTATAAAAGTATTGTTTTTAATGCATGAGCTGTTACTTCCACGAGGATTTTATTTCTTGCAAATATCACAAATCAGTGAATTGGGTCGCAAATATGATAACGCACATAAATATTTTGCAATTACTGTGGAAAACTATTCACAGCAGTGGAAGTATGTTTTCACCCAGTCTTGTTTCTTGTATACACTGGTCCAGTAGCCTCAGTAGTGGGAGTGAGGTGTTATTGGGCAATGTACATGGAAGCCTTTCAGGCAGTGATTCCATTCCTTCCAAAATTGGCGAAATTTCAGGAAATTTCAGAAATCTGAGAACTATGAAGGACAAAAAAGAGAGTCACAAATATGTTAGAAAAATGTAAAATTATGTGGATATTACGAAGCTGTACTTTTTAATTAACGATCATGTTTTTTTTTTTTAAGAGGGGGGGGGGGGTGGAGAATGGAAACACTGCCCTCAGGTATTGGCTTGTACAGTACTTGTAGACTTGTAAGCCACAGCAATTCAGTTGTCAGACTGCCACTGAGTCTACCTACCAGTACTGGCGCCGGGTTCTCCGGTGTTGCCCAGCCAATGCTGGGAGTGTACAGCTCAGAGTTGTCCAGAGCAAGGAGGGTGAAGGGAATGATGCCTAAGCAGTGCAGTTCAAAATGCTCATTGACGATGACTTCAAACCCTTCCTCTACTTCCACACTACCTCCATCACTGGCTCGCTTCACCAACACGTCTAGTAACACTATATCCTCTGATCATTCAAAGGAATAAACAGTTAAAAAAAAGGGGAAATGACTTTCAGCTTTGATTAAAGACCATTGCCATCCCAAAATTTGAATTCCAAAATTAAAAAAAATATTGAACAGAGCACAACTTCATGCCTCTTCTTCCACACTGCCTCCATCACTGGCTCGCTTCACCAACACGTCTAGTAACACTATATCCTCTGATCATTCACAGTCAAAAAGGGGAAATGACTTTCAGCTTTGATTAAAGACCATTCCAAAATTTGCATTCCAAAATTAAAAAAAAAATATTGAACACAGCACAACTTCATGCCACATACCATAAGACAGCATGTCCAAAGTTTTATGTGAATAGCAGAGAGTATCTATTGCCTGATATAGCATCACATACATCACACACCAATATGTGCTTGTGTAGAGGAATTGTGATTATTTTCATTTATTACGGGAACTTGGTATTCCTAGTTCTCACATTTCCTACTCAGAAACCTAAAATATACCGGTCTCAGCTATTTTAACTCAGTTTTAAGTACTCAATCATAATATTTGAATGTTGTTGATTATTTATAATCATTGGTTCAATTGTTCAGCTACACTTCAAGGTCATATTTGTGGAACGTCTTGTAGAAAAGTTCTTTGAGAGGGAATTTACTCAACATTGTATATCCGTCCACATTATACCACAGTACACGATGCATGCACTAGCGGCATTTTTTTATTAGCTTTACAAAATATCCAGTGGACACAATGGCAGTGCTCTCGAGAGTTACGATCGACATTCACCCTTTGCTTATCAATAGTATGCACACGCACGATACACAGGTACAGTGGCTGGAAAGCCCAAAATAATCTGTTATCTGGCTGTGAGCGCTGATCTAAAATGTTCATAGTTTACGGGCTAACCAATGCTGGAGTTCGCGTTGGGGTTCAAAGGTGCAACCCCTTTTTTGCTGGTAGATATAAATAATCATAATTTTTAGCACCACCCAAGCATAGTCTATCACACAGCTGTGTGCATTTTGTGGTAATTTGTCTAGCCTCCTTGACAGGAAGTTGCATCTCACACTTTATGGATTTACATTCTGTAATTCACGCAGAAGCAGGAAGACGGCGGAAGTTTCCTGACCCCAACGATATATTTTATTGATTTATTAGTATATTATTTAGCCAGGGTAGCCTTGGTTAAACACTACTCTACCTGGAGACCATGCTTTGACATTTTGATGTTGAACACAACATGGTTGACATAAATACAAACAAAAAGCATGTATAGTTCAGTGACAAATATTTATCATGATAGAATTTGCATTGTTTGAGCAAAAATTAAAACATAAGAACGTTGTATCAGGTAGACTCGTATAGGCCTATTTAATTTCGTTACGAATTGTAACTAAATAAATGTATTGTGAGTTATGAATAAACTGATCCAGTAGGGTATGGATGCTTGCATATCATTTTTAAACTCAAATTGCAGGAATGCAGTGGTTGTAATGACTGAATATGAAAAAGGTGATGTACCCCTGATTTTGCACTTGTGTTAATATCAAATATCAACCCACAATGTCTTTTCTGCCAGAAGCATCATGCATTATTATGATGATAGTTGATAGTGGATTGACAGGTGTGGTACAGTCATCACCTGATATATGCACATTTTTAGGTCCAAATTTGTCTAAAAGTGAACATCTCATTAGATATTCACAGGATTACTACAAGTATCTTACTTGATGAAATATCACAAAACCTGCTTTGAAAGTATTTCACATCCTTTGACTTTATGATGTGTCAACTTAAGCTTGAATCAAGTGGGAATTTTTTAAACACCTAGTAAATCACACATCCTACCCAAGGCTAGACAAGTAGTGCAACTTACCTCCATTCTGAGTCAACACAACAGACTGCCTGACTTCATTCACCGAGCCTGGAAGTCTTGTGGTGCACTCAAAGCGCATACTGACGGCCGTCGACTTGGCCAGGGGCTCCAGATAGTAGCCCTCCTTGGGATTGTAGGTAGCATTCCACTGGTTGTAGAAGGTTGTGTGTTCGTTGACGGTTCCTTCATAATAAACCTTATAGGTGACATTCAGGTGCGGGTTGGAGACTCTGCATGGTACTCTGAAAGGGGTGGAACTGTTGTATTCCTTAGTCCCCATATTCAATGGTAGGAAGGCCTTGTTTTCATCTGTAGATTAAATGGAAGGGAGGGAGGAAGGAAGGAAATGAAGATTGCAATCTGAAGCTAGATTAGGCAGTGCTACAACTCACCTAACATGTGGCGTTATTCTTCTGTGCAAAACAAAATGCTGCTCAAATATTTATGTGTATATTATTGAATCAAAAACATGCCAGTGCCACACAAGTTTAACCAATTTACTCTCAACATAATTTAATATTTGCATTTTGCTGTGAGCATATTTCAGGCTGGGTAAGTTTTTCATCTGAAATTAGATCATTTACTAGAATTCAAATGTGGTGAAGCCTCAAATGTCAGCTTATCCTATCTCATCAGTCTCTACAATCTCTGTACCAGGTTAGGTTGAAATTGGATCATTGTACTTGAAAATATTGGTAAAAATAGAATATTTTGTACAATTTTAGGAATGTTCACTGAGTAATTTTATAATTAACATCTATATCCACATAGTAATACATTGGTAAGCCACATTGAGTCAAAACTGGACCACTGAATATCTAGCTATTGCAAAAACTATCACTTTTGATCCACTTTTAACCAATGTTGGCAAAGTTCCTTGAACTCTGACCGGTGGGGAATTTGATTTCTTTCTCCATCTAGCAATCGTTTCATGAATTCCATATCAGTAACAAGCTTGAAGCAATTATGTTGAACAGTTCTCAAAATATTGCTTAAAAGGCTTCAGGACAGACATTTTAGGTGTGCTATACAATATTGACCTTTGACCTCCATGTGATTTGACCTCAATTTTGCACAGGTCATTGATATCATGTATCAAGTTTAAAGCAAACCCATGGAAAATGTTTCTCAAGGTATTGTGTAAACAGATTAAAAACAAGGCATTAAGAAAATCAGTGTTTCAATTGATATATCTAACAAGTTGAAAAACAGCTTTCCACATCCCTTGCAACTTCACCTTTCTACTATTTAAAAAACAAACAAAGAGTATGCAGCTTTATCATGATCAGGGAGGGAAGAGATTGTCCACACTACTTTCTGAGCATACCTTCACTGGTGACAAAAACATATACGGACGCTTGGAAGGCTGGACTGCTGGTGTCATAGTAACGGAAGAAGGAGCAGGAGAAGTAGCCAGTGTCTTCAAATTCTGTGCTGTGAATGGTTAACACGCTCTTGTGGTAATAGGATCCATTGGGCGTCTGCACAGTTGAACCATCCATCTGCGCAGCTGTCCTCAAGTTTGTTGAGTGAGTCCAGATTAAAGGCAGTGGGCCTGCACATGTCAGCTCCAAAGTTGTATTTTCGTGTATTACTATATCCTCACTTGAGCTTATTAGTGATGGTTTTCCTTTAAAAAAATACAAAGAATGGATAAAAACCATGCTACATTCTTCAAAACGATGCCATTAATATACAAAAAAATGTCACTGCATTTTGGTCTATCACTCATAATATGCTTGTGTAGGTATTACTATTAGTATGATACCAATGTAAATGAGCTATTGTTTTGCAGAGAAAGAGAAATTAGCATACATCTGTTACATTCATATATCAAAGCTTACTATAAACTTCTTTTCCCAGGGCCCCAAATAGAAAAGTCTCTTAATTCTGGAAGAAAAGTGAGAGAAGGTGTGAGAGGGAGAAAAAGACAAGAGTGAGCGAACGGGAGAAAGAGGCAAATGAGCATATGTTAGAGGTAAAGAGAGAGAGATGGAGAGATAGAGATAGAGAGAGTGAGAAAGGGAGAGATGGGGATGGAGAGAGATGAAGAGAGAGTGAAAGAGTGAAAGAGAGAGATGGAGAGAGAGAGAGAGAGAGAGAGAGATGGAGAGAGAGATGGAGAGAGCGATGGAGAGAGAGATAGACAGAGATAGAGAGAGAGATGGAGAGAGAGAGATGGTGAGAGAGACATATGGAGAGAGAGACATATGGAGAGAGAGAGATATGGAGAGAGAGATATGGAGAGAGAGATAGGAGAGAGAGAAAGATAGAGAGAGGTATGGAGATAGAGAGAGATGGAGAGAGAGGTAGGGTGAGAGAGAGAGAGAGAGAGAGAGAGAGAGAGAGAGAGATAGAGAGAGAAACATAAAGTGAGAGAGAGAGAGAGAGAGAGAGAGAGATGGATACAGGAAGAGACATGGGTGCAGAGAAAGACAAAATAGAGGGAGAGATGCTTCAGGGAGAGTAGAAGGGAGAGAGAGAATAAAAGTATGAGAGAGAACACAAATTTGAGTAAGAGAGAAAAAATAAAACAGAGAGAGAGATAGGGAGAGAGAGAGAGTGTGTGTGTGTGAGACAGCGTGGGAGAGTGAGAAGAAGTAGTTGAAAGAATGGGAGAGTGATATGAAGAGATACAGAGAGCATATATTATGTAAAAGGGTGAGGAAGAGATGATAAATGACATGTATAGACAACCAGAGTGGAGAAGAGAAAATATGGGAGTGAAATCTGCCCTACCTTGACAAAAGGAAGCAAGTAACATTTGAAATTTATCCAAAAGTAAGAGGACCCCTCTCTAAACAGAAGAAAGTTGGATAATGCAGGTACATTGAGTATTTCAATAGGCACTTTATCAATCTTTTAGAGTCTTTTAGTGCCCAAAGTGTGTAAAATGGTATCTCCTGTCTTTTAATTAGAAAAATATGAAATGTGTGCGATTTGACACTTGCTTCCTTTTGTCAAAGAAGGGCAGAATAGTGCGCATGTTCATGTCAGTATGAAGGAAGGGTTGATTGGTTAATATGATCAAGGACTATGAGTGGATTCTGATCAGATCAATCTCATCAATTCAGTCCCAAGATTGTCTCATGCAATATAGCTTTTCCAGCTGATCCTGAAGAATGCAAAAATAAATTTGCTACACAAATAACAGACAGATACATGTAGCTGTGTGTGTGCAATCGGTTGTGGGGATTTGGAACCTAAGTATGCACGACTAGTAGATCATGTACAACCAAGCTGCATATGGCTCTCTCTATATTACAATTGTATACATTATTTGTGTAGCACACATATATCTGTACTAGTCCCTCCAAGCCTGAACCTAAGGACGCTAGGGCAGTGCAAATCTTAGTGCATTCATGTACATGTAGGAAATATTTATGGTGCCATGACCTTTGACCATTTGTTCTCTTTCTTGATAGTGTATTGGCTGGGCCTTTCAATCTAAAGTGACAGGTCAGTTGAGCTCCAGATCAACGTGCACTTGACTGTGCTTTATCATTGTTACACAGTGCATGATTGCAATATCAGAGACAAGTTCTAAAGGTCAGGGAAACTCCCCCCTCCTCCTTCTATCAACATATGAACAGCTGCTTTTCAAACCTGACATTAAGAAACAAACATCCTGTGCATCATGCCCTATGAGCTGAACACATCTTATAATGGGACTCTTTGCTACATTGCATAGGCTAACCAAGGCTGTAGGATGCATAGCTCTACACTTCACACATCCTTGAGTTAACTAAAGCCCTAAGCCCATGGTTACATAGCATCATGCCCCACTGTTCTTATAAACACTGACTCCACATTGGCTACTAAACTGCATAACCCTGTGTCAACACACAAACAAATC
This sequence comes from Arbacia lixula, assembly GCA_963669155.1. Classification (NCBI taxonomy): domain Eukaryota; kingdom Metazoa; phylum Echinodermata; class Echinoidea; order Arbacioida; family Arbaciidae; genus Arbacia; species Arbacia lixula. The sequence goes on from OZ022589.1 coordinate 9,722,153, forward strand.
GTTGTAGAGCTATGTAATGAAAATCTGTGTGTGGATACTGACTAACGATACATCCCAAACCGAAATGTTGTGTAAAGAAACTAAGGTCTGTGCAAAGTTTTGAAGTAGAACTGTATAAAGAATCACTGTTCACTGTGTGTGTAGACACTCACTACTAATACATCATTTACCTGGGCGGAGCTTACCGTGACCCAATCAACTCAAACTACTGCAGGTCACCGAAGACGGGCAGGTAGCATAAAACAACAACATGCGCAGTAGCAACTTACACACCACTTCAACGTTTCTGTATAGCTTTTCGGTTTGGATTTTTTTGGATGGACATCCCCTCCACAACACAATGCTTCTGTATTGAGTTTCTGTACAGACCCTGTTCGCTAAACAATGATTCCTTCTAGACGTTTCTTTATAGAGTTTGGGTATAAACTTCTGTGTGTGTGGACACAGTGCTAGTGACTCACTGGTGATCTGTACTTGGTATGCCTGCTCCGCAGTCATGCCCTCATACGTGGCCCGGCACCTGACACCCCCCTCGTACATGTCCAGCTGACTGCTGTTGACAAGGAAGCCCATTCTGTTGTCATACGCTGGAAGAGCACTCCCTGCCAGAACCTCCCCGCTGGGCAATAATATCTCCAACTCTACGCTCTCATCTGGGATGGAGACACGGCACGGCAGGAGAAAGGCATCTCCCGGATAGAGGCTGATGGTTGTGACGTCACTAGGCAAGAATAGGTCGCTGGTAGCTGATGTCAAAATACAGACCAAGAAACATTTAGATTAGGTCATGATCACATGCTCCCTATATCATTAAAGGGCATATACTGTACTGGAAAGACAAAAAAGCCTTCAAAGGGTAATTTGTTAGCAATCTTCTTGCCAATGGTCTTAAATTCATGTATTGACCATTTTAGAAGCTTGCTGAAAGTTATTTGCCCTCAAACGATCCACATGTGGAGTAATTAATGATTAATGATTAAATCCTCAAAATGTTCGGGCCAAACATTTTGAGGATTTGTGATTTAATCACTCATTACTCCAAATGTAGACTATTTGAGGGCAAATAACTTTCAGCAAGCTTCTAAAATAGACAATACATGAATTTAAGACCATTCGCAAGAAGATTGCTCACGATCACCTTTAAGGCTTTTTTGTCTTCCCAGTACAGCATATTCCCTTTAAGCCAATACTTCTTTTGGTACTACAGTTCCATGGCAAAGCCAGAAAATCTAACCAAGAGCAATGGGATAAGAGATATCAGAATAATGTGAGAAACGTAGTGGAAAAAAGTTTCATAAGAAAGCTATTTGTGTCTAAAAATCTTAATCACAAGTCTTGTAACCTTGCTCCGTAAAGTGAAGGCAAAGTGTTAGTACCCTATAAATCATTGTGAGGGGTGCGGGGTAGTAATGGTCATGATTAAGAGCTGTCATCATGGCAAAAATCTTTTCTTTGTCATCACTGGGCTCTAGATTTTGCTTATTATCAATCATTTTGTTATGATTTTGAAATGATTCCTCCCTGGTATCAAGTGATCAAACTAGACTGGAGCACACGGTCAAGGTAGAATGCTCCCCATGGCTCCAGTGGTTTCCTACTAACCCTCACCAAGGAGGTTTAAGGAAGGGGGGAGGGGGGAGTTAGAAGATGTCAAGGTCAGAGGTGTGAGATTTTGCGCATTGGTCTTTGGGGTCCAGAGTCAATAAGCGCAGGGGTAGGGGTGGATTTTGTTTGTCTGGGCAAGTATTATTCTTTTCTTTTTGGAGATCCCACGGAGTGCCGTTTCAACCTCCCAAATCCCCTTATTACTTTTTTTTAGAATCCAAGAGGAGTACATTAAACCTCCAAAAAAAAAAATCATTTTTGCCCAATTTTTCAAAATTGAAGGTCCAAAGGAGAGAGGTCCCGCCCCCCCCCCCCCCCCCCTTAGATTCACCACTGGAGCTTTCAGAGGAAACTATCTCTGGTTGCCTTTATGCAACAGACAAAACAATGCTCTGCACATGAAAATTAGAAATTAAAAGGACTGGTATTCCAGAATGAGCACGTGAGGATTCAGGAGAATATTTAACCACCCCCTGTCCAAGCCATTCATAACACATGGAAAAAAAGAGCAGCAATCACTTGCATAGGCGCGCCTACATGATTGTGCACCCACAAGGTTACAAAGAAACCTGGGGGAAAGTCCTGATGAGATTTCTTGCTTGTGACTGGCTGTTCATAAATAAAACACTACTATCCATTGGTTAGGAAATGTGCACTAGGCGTGGTCAAACCCTCAGTAATTTGCAATAAGAGCATCTTAGAAGGACATTCTTGTTCTCCTACGTACCTCCTAACTTTGAGAGTTAGGAGAAAATTTAGGAGAAAACTTTAGAATTTCAGAATATAACCCCAAGTCAGATTCCGATCTACGATGACAATCTCTTTACCATTGGGTAGAACGTAGACATAGATTTGAGTTGTGAGTTGCTGATTGTCATAGAAGTGTGTGCAGGTGAAGATCCCAGTGTCCGAAGATGTTGCATTCTCAATTATCAGTGAGCCGTCTTCTTTCCACAATGGAGATGAATCTAAAGCAAAATGAGAAGTCAATCATAAAACGCAGCCGGAAATCAATCAGATGCTAGAATATGTAACTTAATATTCATCATATTTCTCATTCACTTTTTGAACCTTTTGACTAAATTACTTTCATGTACTGTTTATCTAGTTCCATATCCACAATCATATTCAACATGTCAAAATTTCCAATCAATTTGTGTGTGCTACTACATGTACAAGTGCAAAATGCCCAATGTTACACGAAGTGTTAGTGGGCCACCTTTGCATATTCACACTAGCAATGCACACTAATCCCATTTCATTTCTCACATCATGAGATAACTAGAATGTAAGCGCATAGTTCTTACCCGATACTCGAGATGTTTGTGAAAAAGTGGTAACACGCTTGGGTTGAATACTGTCAGGGTAGGTCCAGCTTAGAGGATACCATCCCTTGCAGATGAGCATGAGCCTGGTCCCTGAATGAAAACTTGTCTCTGTACCTCTTGGTTCCAATTCTGGATGACTCCCTGCAAGCCAAAGAGTTATAAAAGGCACATGTAAGTGGGCAATTCCATTGGTTTCTCTGCCAATTGTCAATATTCAATCAATACAAAAAATAGAAACTGTACAATACACTATGATAAATCATAGTAATACATCTTTATAAATCTGAATTGTAGTCCATATTCAGCTGCAAGATTGGAGTTGCTGCTGGTGCATCATCAGCTCAAGTAATATACTTTTATCACACTATTCCATGATTTAGACCAGAAAAGGACAACTGACACATAAAATTGTGAACTATTTTGGCAACTCATAAGTCATGTATCAAAAAATGAGTTTGACAGGTTATATTTTTTCTATCAAATATTATATTTGTAGAAGAAGTATTCATTTACAAATGATGGAACATCTGACTAATACCCTATCAGTATGAGTGTCCTATCTACCACTAATGTAATTAATTGGCACTCTATTTTATGGGATAATGTACGTAGGCCTACATTTGGATTACCCTTGCTGCATACACATTTTCAATCTTGAAAGCTTACAGGGGCAGATCTAGCTTTTTACTAAAGGGGGGGGGGGGGGGGTGGTGGTTCAGAGATGCCAAGGTTTATGTAGGCATGAGATTTTGTGCATGTCTTCAGTTGTAGAAAACAAAGTGATCCATGTCAGAACGTCCCGGAGTCGCGAAGCAGGGGCGTGGGGGTAGTGATGGGAGTTTTTTTTTTTTTGTCCTATCAGGCAATTACTCCCCCCCCCCCTTCTTCTTGAGATTCCAATGGGGTGGGGATGGGGAGTTAAACCCTGTACCCCCCCCCCCTTCCAGTATATCAGCCACTGGCATACCAATTATTGTGACTACCACAGCAACCACAGTCACAGTGAGGGCTTCATGGCCGTTTCCACGGTAGTTACTCATTCATGGATGGATAGTTACCCAGTAAATTAATCATTAATTGATATGGAACATGGCCCAGGAGCACAAGTCATTACATTCTCTCCACATAGAAATAGGGAATGGAGGGATTAGGGGGAAGCTTTGTGTGCTCCATTTTGCATTATCATATTATGGGGACAAGATCCATATACATGTACATGTAACACTTAAGTTATATAACGGTGACTCTGTGGACAATTGTGAAAGGTTACCTACAGGGAAAGAGTGTGGTCACAAAATTACAATTGTTTACACATCCTGAAATGCCCTACCAGAAAGTGAAGAGTCTTTAAGAAGTCAAGTGAATTAACATCAAACGCTTTCCAAACTTTTCCACTGTATGATCAGTTGATCTTCTTGTCTAATCTTAATTCCTGGAGAATTTGACAACCTGCCACACTACATGTATGCGTTCACTTTTCTATGTCATTCGCGTCATTCTAGGCTGTGAAGCGTATATGTACAAAACTAAGTCTATAAAGAATTAAGTCTGGCAATACAGACTAAGTCAACTTCTCTGTCTGCTCTCTTCTCACGCAGAGTACAGACAGGCAAGGGGGCTTATTCTATTTTGCCATGTTTAGTTGATTACAAGCGTAGCTGTATCCATGTACTCCACAGCTTAGAACCTCGACTAGACGCACCCATGACGTGGGGCTCTCTCCTCTCCAGTCCAAGAAGGAAACGAGGCACATACCTTGCACAACAAGCATGGTAAACGCGATCCCGGCGTTTTCCCCGCGGCTCACTCGACAGGTGTAATTGCCCTCGTCGCTACCAGCTACGCGCACTATTTCCAGGAGGGCGGGCGGCACAATGTTCACTCTCTCCGACACGGCGGCGTTCCCGGGAAGCGCAGCAATCTGCTCCCCGTCTTTGAACCATGTGACGACAATGCCCTCGTTCGATTCGTGCAACTCAAGATTGGGACTATTGAGGTCGGCGGCTGTTTCTTCATGGTATTCGCATATCAGAGTCGCGCTGCCCCCCTCGGCTACGTCGTAGTACTGTTCCCGTATGCTGACTGAGATGTCTTGGCAGAGACACGGCACTGCAAATAAAAACCGAGGTTAACAGTTATTACTTCATCACAATAAATATATTGTTATCATTAAAGGATTTGTTAAAGAAGAGCCACCAAAAACAGGCGCAGATCTATTACGGGGAGGGGGGTGGGGGCGTGGGGGTTAGAGATGCCAAGGTCAGAGACGAGATTTTGCGCGCAAGCCTTCAGTTGGAGCAAAGAAGTTATTTCAAAACCGCCCAGAGTCGCTTAGCACAACCCCCCCCCCCCCCCACCACCACCACCACCACCACTCACCCACCCGTGCAGATCCCCCACTGATGAACGTAGATATCGGGGAACTTCTTTCAACAAACCTACTGTGTTCACATCTTGCCTGGATCTCTGAATCATGGGACACGAACACATCGTGGATGCAGTTGAAATTGCATTTATTTTAGCATGATGAGAAGTTTCCAATTTTTTCCCCATAAACAATCCATATGAGAAAAATAAATCGTTTATTACGCAATGCCTTCCTCTATTTGAAATTTCTCCTGGTCGCATACCAGAGTGTGATTTTCTTCATTTTAACTTTGTAATCTATATTTTCTTCAGATTGATTTGTTGAAAACCATAACCCTCTGTTGTTGTGTAGAGTACAACTACAAAAAACACGTTCCTACTAGCAGACGACTGCTAAGTGAACTCATCCATTTCTCTCGCAGTAACCGCACGTTGTTACATATTAACTCTCTATGATCATGATGATCAGTCCTACTTTAATGGAATCGTTACGTAACCGTAAGATACATATTCCTCCTCTTCCTCTCATACTGGCTGCCTCTCCATCTTGATTTCTTCCGGGATTTATTTTGTATGTGTAGTGTACCACGCTCGTTTAGGGGAAAGGAGATTTGCGGATCAGACTTAGTGGCTTCGTAATTGATTGTCATCGGTGACGTCTGTGGAAGAACTCCCACAGCTCTCGCTTGAATCTCCATCCTAGAAAGGATGTAAAATGACCTTCGGTTACGTGGAAATGTCGTACTGATCCAAAAAGTAATCTCTTTCATCCTTAAAAAATAAGAGCGTGTTGTTGACATTTGATCGTGTATTTTGGGGATTTTTTTAAAGCGTGGGCAATGTACGTGTGCGATCGACAACATGATTTACAAAGTTCGAGAAGTTATAACTTCGTAGAACAACAACATTATCCCTGAATTTAATCCCTTAGTCCAACAAGCAATAAACTGTGTTGTAACTGACATGGATGTACGACTGTTTTGCACTGAGAGGGTTAAGAACAGCCCCAAGCACGTTCGCAGTATGTGAAAAAAAATGAAGGACATTTTAAGAAAAATCGGATAAGTACGCCCCCACCCCCAACCGCCATCTTACTCTCACTCCTCTCTCACTCCCGCAGAGCTATTGGAGCTCTACAAACGTCTCTTGGAAAATGGTTTAGCCCGGACACGGGGGAATCCAGTACATAATGAATATTGTGCAAGGCGATAGGACGTGAATAATTAAAACTGATTGCCGCTCGTGACATCGGCATTAACCAAGCGCTCGACCCCGGGATCGAGACATCTCGCTCATACCGGGTCCGACGGTCGGCTGTACCTGCATGAGCTATCAAGGAAACCTGATCGAGCTTATTATCATGATCATTATAGTGAAGAATCACTGACACCAATTGCGGCCTGTCGGACTATTTTAGACGCTCTTGACAGATCCACTCGGGCGTGGCGCCACTTTGGTAAGGGCAAATCCGGGTGACGGGTCAGCACTTCCGATGCCGAGTTTTTCTACGGCCCATCGAAGGAGGAAATGCCCTTCAATATGCAAGTACATAATTTAGATTGAAAAAAAATCTCAATGGATTGGCAAGCATCGTGATGGTAAGAGCGTGGAACACTCACAACTCCTTGGAAGGCGACGTGATAACCAACCCGTCTCCTTGAGAAGAGACGACGCAACCATGGCAACTATATACCCTACTCGTACTCTCTGAACAGGCTGAACAGGAATATATGACATTCGATGAAAACCCTTGTAGTTTTACGAGTGCCTGCATTATTTATTAAGCGTAAGAACATTGTATGGGCAAGATATAGACCGTTCCTGCGAGGAAAATGTCCGTTTTAATCGGAATTTCCCATAAACATTCTTTGAAATTTAATTTGGTCTTAATATGGGGGTGATGCTTATCCTGTGGCTGAAGTTATTGAAATACATTAACTACACTCACGGTCAAAGGGAGTACTTCATCAAAACACATTTGCCTTATTGCATTTCGCAATATTACCACTCGACTTTTTTTGCAACGTAATTATTTAAAAGCCACAATCACACGTCACCTGGTCGTGGAAAGACACTTATGAGAATGCTGAAGGTCTGAAGAAACAAATGTTCTCCTTCCTCGTCACAACATTTCAACATTGTATTAGTACGTGGATGATTTCCATACTGAATGGCCAGACATGCCTATTGTTCCTCTCTCGGTTAAATGCTGCATGTATAAAAATACTCACAACCGGTATAACCATGTAGATTACATGATCGAGGTCAATTATCTCATTCGTTCACCTTACATTCATATGTACATACTCATGTAGTATAGTATAGGTTCCTTAAATATGACTCAAAGGTAAATATGAAAAGTTTGTATCATAAGTGCCATTCTCATTGGGCTTAAAAAATCGAGAAGTTAGAAAAATCGCGAAGTTAGGGTGAAAGTTGCCTAGCAACCGTACCAAAAGCCGAATGGTCCTATTGTCCCTGTCCCCTAACTTCACGATTTTTCTAACTTCGCAATTTTTAAAGCTCAATGAGAATGACACTATAGAGAGCAAGATTTATTTGGCAAACTGAGACAAGCCTATCACTCCACACACTCCTCGAACAGGTGTTTCATTTAGACATAGTCATCTCACTGATTATCAAAACGAAGGCTGACAAAATTGACAAATAAGTCTCCTCTTGGCGGATCATCGGTGCTGCCTTGTTGACTTCAACGACCGACAGCAATCCAGCAGCCCTCATAAACTGGTTCTCTGACGTCACGTAGTGTCACGACGGAGCAGATGTCTTTATTTTACTCGTCTTTGTTATCAATCTGTTCTTTCTTTCAAACTGAAACATATTTGTTCCAACTACGAAGATGCATTTTACCGTCAGCGAAACAAACAACCTAATCAATCCAGCTGGCAACATCTCTCTGGCGCCCTGCGACAAATTATAAAAGGCCATTTTCTTTTCATGTTATTAATTATATAGAGTGAGTAAAAAGAGTTCCTTCATTTTCAAGATCTATGCATGCATGACTGAGAAATGGACTCTTAAGAAGACTGCCAAATCTCACTTGCAACGAAAAGAGTACAGCCTACAGCACTATGCAGGAAGATAACCAAGACATAATCATGAACCCACAATGAAATGGTCATGCTTCACACAAAAAACTTTTAAAAGACTTGTCTTCACCCCCTCTGTAGTTTGTACTGTTATGTTTCCCGTAGTTTATTATCGTAATTCTATATTAGACTCATCAAGTTGATTAGTAGTCCTCATGGCGACATTGTTGAAACATGTTATTTCCTGATTTAAATCACACTACGCATGAACCATGAAAATGCTCCATGAAGGACTAGTGTTATGTGAAATGAAAACAGACGCCTAGTGCGGTGTTAATGGTATACGCCCCTCTCAGCAAATTACACCATTATCATCATCTTGTCATTAGTTTGTTCTCGGTAATCTGACATGCTTTCTTCAGAAGTGACTCCCTCTCGTTATACCTCCCTCTCTCCCTCTCCCTCTCTATCTCTCTCTCTCTCTCTACACACACACACACACATAAACACACACACACATCCACACACACATACATACACAAACACACACACATACACACACACATACATACACAAACACACAAACAAACACACATAAACACACTCACACACACAAACACACACATACACAAACACACACACACAGACACACACATAAACACACACAAACATACACAAACACACACACACATAAACACACACACATACAAACACACACTCCCCTCTACCTCTTTCTCTCTCCTCTCTCTGTATCTATTTCAGATCCAACAATACTCCTAATTAAGGCAGACCCCCAGATCATGCTCGTAGTCTGCGCGGTATTGTACGGTATTACCACACGGACATGCTCTGAAAAGCATGTGACATAAGACCTCAGCAGTTGAGATGATCATGACAAATGAGTCATTTCCCGTTTTATGCCACTTTAAGTATAATTGATGAAGAAAAGCCAACCAAACATCGTACACGAATGATTAATACGTTAATGGTTATGTCAATGGTACAGTACACAGTAATGTAAAATCGTTTCCTGATCAACACTAATTCCAAGCAATACAATAGTATACACAGGGAAAACATTGAGATGTGAACACAGACATGGATTAATGATAATTATACTTAAGGATCACATTAAAAAATGCATGACAGGGCAGCAACCATAAAGGAGTAACTATGTAAAAGGCTGACGCAGCTACCACATTCATTTTTCGCCTAACACATACAACATCACAATGTGCTCAACATGCCTAATGACCATAACACGATGGCTGTACATGCGTGATGTAGGTGAGTACTTCATCATGTATGGGCATGATTCGAGTCGCAGCTGATAGTGTTTCTCGATGTTTCCCCACATGGGAGAAGATTTTCGACAAGTCTCGTCCATGTGCTCTGATATTGAGCATCAAATAAACGGTAAAAAGAAGCTTAAGACCACATGACGAACAATGGCAATAATTACGATAGCTATTGCAAGAAGGGGCTACGTAAATGACGTCAGAAACCAAAATGGCCAATATACTAAAAAAATTACTACAAGAAAGAGAAAACGACCACAATTTCCAAACTACCGCCAATGTGAATGGCGTTGCTTTTGGCAGCCAAGGTTACATAACATGCAATCGAACCACACCACCCCGGTGACACTAACCCCGCATTACCCATGCAAATGAAAATACTAGATGCTTAATGACGAGATATCCGTTTTCAGGTATACGCGTCAGGCGTTCGGCGGTCGTAGTTGTAATTAATGCTGAATAATTTATTGGCTATTCGAGGAACTGGGTGATATGTCTGAAGCCAGCTGCGCTGACGAAGAAGCCATCAATCTAACAGAAGTTGGAATGACTCAAAAGGTCATAATGAGACACACACTGTATGTATATTAGATCTACATGTACGTATATACGTGATATAAACATGATCGTAACATACAAATCAGAGGCGATACTCTGAAAGACCCCTCCCCATTTCAGAATGAAAAGCGAACTAAAAAAAATTATTTAAAAAGTGATACAACCCCCTGAAATAGTTAACCTTTTATATTTCGAAAGGTATCTTTATATAATGAACAATATAATATATACACTTAGCTCATTACAAATATAGTCATCAATATAATGCTGCACATCCTTCAGCAATGAAAATGCCGTTTTCTTTGAAGGGCATAATTATACTGTACTGGGAAGGCAAAAAAGCCTTCAAAATGTAATTGTTAGCAATCTTCTTGCCAATGGTCTTAAATTCATGTATTGTCTATTTTAGAAGCTTGCTGAAATTTATTTGCCCTCAAATGATCTACATTTGGAGTAATGAGTGATTAAATCACAAATCCTCAAAATGTTCGGCCCGAACATTTTGAGGATTTAATCATTAATCATTAATTACTCCATAATTATGTGGATCATTTGAGGGCAAATAGCTTTCAGCAAGCTTCTGAAATAGACAATACATGAATTTAAGACCATTGGCAAGAAGATTGCTTTGCTAACAATTACCTTTTGAAGGCTTTTTTGCCTTCCCAGTAAAGTATATGCCCTTTAAAAAAAAATCTTTTGGTTACGGACTACGAATTACAGTCTGAATTAACTACATTAATGGTCATGCATTAACAACTAAAAATATATTTTGGGGAAGTTGATATTTCGGAATATCAGGACAAGGTTCCATTTACTTTAGCAATTAAAGATAATATCAATATATAACAGAAAAATCAAATTTAGGTAAAATAGGTCGAAGGTTACATATCAGGTCAAATCCTGAAGTTCTCCTTCATCCTTCTTTCATATTGGTTTCTTCTCCGTTTGCTAATCATAATTTACACACTTCGCCTTTCCGTCTCCCCATTCCCCTTCCAGTATGTCCATACACACTTCTCTAGTTAATGTCTTCTATTTCCTCCTCTCATTTGCAGCGATATCCGTCCCTTTCCGTGACCCCAATGTGTGTTTGCATTTTTATTACCGCCCTTCCGACTACACATCACGTGCTACAATGACGAACGCAACGATAACCATGATAACAGACGGACTCGGCGGTGAATTCAGCGGCCGACAGAGACACCCTGACATCATCTTTTGTACGCGCGCCAATTTGTAACTTTCGCCAGACAAGAAATGTATTGACAGACCTTCAAAATAAGCCATTCGCGCGTCACAATTTCGATACATCTCGGATTATCACCTCCCGAGGTCGATGAACCCCGTTTCCTGAGGTGTCCCCGAAAAACATACAAACGAGGAGGTTTGACTTTCTAGAACCTTGGCTACATCGAACAAATCAATGCATGTTTATGCTATGAGGCGTGCATGCGTATGGGTTTACACGACAGGGACCCAGCGAGATCGGCCCAGTGGAACATTTGGGGCATTATTCCAGGTACCTAAATGACTTATAACTCCATTGTTTAAATGGTAAATGGTGATGGTGGAATGGCGGATGAGGGGGGGGGGGGTGGACCCAGATACCCTGAAATTAAATAAAAAGACATGTGACACTTAAATTGATAATTGGTCAAAGGTTGTTACTCGAATAAATAAGAAATGTCCACACTGTAAAACGGAAGGATTTTCAATAGCTGGGGCGCAAGTCTTTTGGAATGGCATCTATTAATATCATTACAACGATTCTTTGAAGTAGATGTTCACTTCTGTGCCTTAATTCGTCATAAACCTTTCCGAGTCGGCTATACCCTACGCGCTCATGGTCTAGTAGTTCTCGTATAACACAACAAGTCTTAAGTATCAAAGAAACACAAAATTTATCAAGCTTGAATATGCGTACATGTACTTCTTTCCAGAGACCACTTGTGAGTGCGTATTGGGTGGCGTGAAAGAAGTCCTGAAAAACTGGACAATCTGAAGGAGTCTCTGTCGAGTTATTGTTCTCTGATCTTACCATTGGGATTCGTAGCTCGGCTACTGCGTAGATAACATGCATGACAAGTGGACGTGGTAAAAAGTTATTTGAAAGTTTTGAGAGGCAGCTAAATCATATTTTTGAATTTTGAATTTATTAACAACTTCAACATCATCAATAGCAATACAAAAGACTTGTATGTACTTGATTGAATTAACAAAGAAAGAAAGAAATTATCAAACAAAACTGGCATGAATCTAACAATGGATGTAGAAATAAAGCATATTACTTATGATGCAGCATTGTACACAATTTTATACATAAGTGAATGTTGTTAATGGGAATCAGAAGTTAGCACAAGTGCTAGTCGAGCCTGATTCCTTTAATTCATTAGTACGGCGGTAACAACAAAAATTATATGCTGACTGAGTTGCACATGATTTAACAATATCATATTGTAATGTTTTATTTTCTTCAAATATATGCATAAACATCGAACTGTGTGATTGAAAGGTTTCAATTACAGCAATGCCCGCATCGCGCACCGACAGGAACAATACGATTATGAATGTAGACTATGGTTGGCGTGATTTAAACGTAAACAGCGATAGTTTTCACTTTTCCAGAGGATGTTTGTGAAGCTATGACTGCGAAATTTCATACACGTTAGGGTATACTGCTGATTCCTGCCGAGTTTTATTGCTTTTGCACGTGGGACACTCTGTCTCTGAGGAATCGGAAAATTAGTGTTCGTGGATCGAACGCGGGCAGCGTTTTAGGGATGCATGGTGACGTAAAAGGTCGCATAAGGTCATATTTAAACAAATCAGTTATGATTGGTATTCCCCTACATCAACCTAGATTCGCATATTCACTACTAACTCAAGCCCTCCAGATTCTGAGGGATCCCATGCTTATGTTTTCGTCGAGTTGTTCTCCTCATCACCGATCACGGACACAGCACACTGCCCGAAACGGTGAGACTATTAGTCTCTCTCTCTCTCTCTCTCTCTCTGATCTAAAATTTTAACGGCACATCTTTTCCTATCATATGTTTCTCTCCGTCAAAATACAACTCCTTGAAAATACCCTCCCATTCTTTCCCCACTCCATCTAAAAAGAAATCTGATTTAAATACAAATTTGCATCAAATTAATGTGCCGCCTACACTTCTGGAGTGCAAAGTGAAAATCTCAGAAAATATTCAAACGATTATCACAAGAAAAATGAATACAAGAATGTCAGGAGGCCTGCTTCTAAAAATATGCCACTCTTCGACATTATGATGTGTACATTTCAGGTTGATTTCGAGTTTTTTACTGGTTTCAAATTTCACTTCAACAATTTTGAGTGATTTGTCGCGCGCCTTTTGTTTTTGTTTTGAACGATCGTCGTGTCTCGCATGTATTTACCAGGACAGCGCGCAGATATCATAGACCATTATGTTCTACAGCCCGATGATAATTACGCTGATATGTCTATTGGCATGCTCTTATCTAGCGGTGCTGTCATTGATAAATGTAGGCCCATAATGTTCACATGTTACTTTTGGCGATTGGCGTTAACGACGGGTACATTAACTTAACCACGACCTTTATTTCAAGCTCAGTCGCTTGGAAATTACCTCTTATATTGAGAGTAGCAGACTACCCTCATTTTCCCATTTTGTCCGATCCCCGGATTTCCGCTCGGGTCGTCGTGGCAACAGTAGGTTTTAGGCTATAGCTCGTTTTGTCATGTTTGTTGTTCGGAATGTCGGTCAACACAACGTAACCAAGAGGCTATTGTGGAATTAAGGTGTTTATACTTTTAAAAATGTTGACATAAAATAATTTGAAACCACTAAAAACTCGAATCAACCTGACATGTACACATCATAATGTCGAAGAATGGCATATATTTAGACATTGTTACATTCATTTTTCTTGTGATAATTATTTGCATATTTTATGAGATTTTAACTTTTGGACAAATTTGGACCTAAACATTAATGTATCATTCAGAACGCAAAAATGCCTATAGTGCATCACACATGTCAACCCATATCGTTGGTTTTCTGCCAGAAGCATCATAACCTATTACTGACACCGTGATGGTAATTTCTAGTGGATTGACAGGTGTGACACGCAATGGTCATGGTTGTGTTCTGAATTAATCAATTCAATTCAAATTCAATTCAAATTTATTCAGTACTTTTGTCAAACAATATACAATACATAGAAACACTTTTAAAACACACTTAACAACGAATAAACACAAATAAAACATAACCATGCAGCCTTTTAAAATAGGAAGGCCACGAAGGCCTTATTACATTGGTCCATGTAACTCAATATGAACATTTACATGTTACACACCCATACAGATACACCCACACCCACATGCACACATAAAACAAATGCACACTACATAATTAATTGCACAATTAACTTTTGCTTTTTACTTTTTATGTAGTTGCATTAAATACAAATATATTGAGTAGGCGTTTAAAAGAATTGAGTGCGATTTGGAATATCATTCCAGGCGACGGGACCTTTATAAAAATAGACTTATGATACACACATGTATCATTTTTATACACACACATTTTTAGGTAAAAATTTTTCCAAACGTGAAAATCTCATTATTCAAAGGATTATTACAAGAATAATAATTGATAAAATGTCACGAAACGCACTTCTAAAACATATTGACATCCTTCGATTTAATGATATGAGAGAAATAAAAGCTCAATTCGAGTAACTTGTTGATAGTTATTTGGTTTAAAGGGATAGTTCACCCTACAATTTAGTTGGATTTCAATAAAAGCAGACACATGAAATAAACATATAAGTGAAGGTTTGATGAAAATCCGCCAAAGGCTAAGGAAGTTGTACTTTGTTGCGTGTATACTACACTGCATGCACGCTGGACTTGGTCGTGATGATGCAGACGGGATTCTGTGATGTTCTCTCAACGATTATTCGCCCGCATTCTCTTCTATTTCTGGACATCGAACTGATCGTTTGACAACATAACTATTATGTAACCAACCGGCTGGATATCATGACTACTATCTCTGTTTAATTAATGAATTCTCTGGTGAGAGATAACGAATTAAATAATGAAAAGAATATAATATGACCACACTCTGAAAATGCATGTTAGGCTCACACTATTTCAAAGGGTCCCTTTTAGATTTTGTCCGCTATAACCAAAGACCAAGTTCATAGTGCTGGGGAAGAAATGGTAAGAACCTTTCTTCCCCTTTTCATAATTTGTCTCTAGTCTGCTAGTAAAATGATGCGCGAGGTCAACTGGTCATTGCGGTATTACTCCCCTTTATAAAGTGTAGGGTTTAAAACTATACAGCCACTCCTTTAGGTGAGACAGCTGTTTTCGAAAGTATGTCATAAATAATCATGAACAGATGAAGATGGGCACATTTTAATCTATTCGCCGACAAGAGATCATGCTCGTCACCATATGTAATAAGAAGAAATGAGAGCATTGCACCAAGCTACGCTTCATACATCATTGATTGCACCCGTTTGGTCCCTATGATCAGATGATGTGCGCCGAAACGGGGATGCGCATGTACATGTAGTTGACAGGGGGTCGAAGTTGCCAAGTGACGTGGATGATGGAGCGGAGTTCACACCTTTGCTTGAGATATATGTGCCTGGCATACCGGGAGCGCCCCCACACAGAGATTGGACAACTCGCTTTCAGTAGGTAACAGCATGGCGCGTGTGGCTTTTGTGGCTTTTGATTGACATTATACTACTGTACATGTATATGCATTCTGAGCAAATCCAAAACCCTAATCACCTATTTTAGAATACACTTGCCCGATATGGCATACTTTAATTACACAATCTCAATCTGACAAAATTGAGCTTGTGCAGAAACTAGCCTAGGTACTAGGCTGTGAGGTGCATGGACACAACCCAGTCTGTTAACAACTGTGTCTGGTAAAACACTCCACTTCATAGTTGTCTTTATATTCTTTTGCATTATTATGAATTTGATTTGACGATAGAGTTTGATTTGACATCAAAATTTTTTTTTTTTTAAATTGTATGATTGTTACATTGGTAACACGTACTGTATATTGTAACTGGTATTCATTCCCTAATAGAGTTCTTATTCCAATATTGTTGTAAATTGATCCTTTGAGCATTGCTGCTGATTAGTAATGGATATACCTGAATAAATAAATAAATAAATGTTGCACAAAGTAATAGTAAGGCTATGAACGTGGTATATGTCACACTTTTGAGTTCGTTTGTAACTCCATGATCACAACAAGTTATTCAAGTAGTAAAGACATGATACAAACTGTTCGTGGTGGATGTACGTACACAGTCATGTGTACAATATACACGATGATTGCAGAGTAATGATGTGACGGTAAAGTGGCACTCGTTAGTCTGTTTGTTGTTCCATATTGGAGCATGACGAGCGCGAAGTGGGTGGATATAGCCTAGATTCTAGACTCTAAAGTATGTTTCTTTCTGATATATCGTCGCAACTACATACAAGTCTGGACCTACATTTTAATACTTTCTCTCTGGCTGCTCTCGCAAGTATTGGCCTTGCTGTGCAGGTGTCGCTGTGGTTGAGGCAGTGCAGCAGAAATAAACACACTGCACCGCCTTGACTTAAGGCTACATGTAGTTTTGGTAATGACGCAGGGGAAAGGCATGCACAATTAGTAAATATAATGGGTTCGTAGTCAGACGTGTGCTCCACGTTTCAACAAGTAGGCAAACAATCAGAAATTAGTCATACTTTACTGTTATGTCAACGCGTGAAAGGAAATCACTACATGCGACTTGAACACAAAGAGGAGAAACTAAATATAAATCTAGCTTGTTGAGAAAGTCCTTTACGACCTACCATACAACTACTTCAAAGAAAAACGTTGAATATCTTAACACCCATAGTTACCTACAAGCATTTTGACTGGTTGAGCTCACGAAGATCTGAATCCAGATTGTTGCTGAGCTAGAGATTCAAAGAAATCATCCAATTACGATTTTCTTTTTTTGGCTGAAAACACTGTTTTTGTATGTTTCCTCATCTCTCTAGCTCCGGAGAGAGAGAGTATCAAATTGTCAAAACTTAGACAAAAGGAGAGTCTGAAGCCTAGAACATAGACTATAGAAATCACATGAACATGATGAAGGTCTAGGCGAACGGAAGCCACTGGCAAATGATTTATCAAACTCTGCTATGAAAACGGAAGTAACAAAATGTAAGCCCGGAAACATATTTAGAAAACATTGGATAACACTGCATGTGCAATCAACACACGCATTAACACTCACACACACACTCTCTCTCTCTCTCTCTCTCTCTCGTCCTCCAGTTACTGACAAAAAATCCGTCTAAACACATGCACAACATAATGAAACATATTATGGCTCGGTGCCATCTAATGCAACTTATAATTTGCCATAATCCTAATTTCGTCCAAACTTCCAAACTTCACTTAACCAACATTCTAACCCTTATCCTAATCCCCGTCATTATGTTGACCCTGTCTCATTTTGCCCTCTCTCACTCATTTCAATTACTCCCTTCTCTCATTTCCTCTCTCCCTCCCTCTATCTTCTCCTCTCCCTCCACCATTTTACATTCCCCCCCCCCCCTCCTTTCCTCTTTCCCTCCCTCTTTCTTCTCCTCTCCCTCCACCATTTTACACCCCCCCCCCCCCCCCTCTATCTTTCCTCCTCCTCCCTCTCCTCTCCCCCTTTCTCTCAACTGCCATTGGTAACATAGATAAGATAATGGGTCGATTGGTCTTGGCATGGAGACGAGCGTCTATCGAGAGGATAAAGTGGCCCTAAAATAAATCGACCTCAAATTGTACCGGTAAAAGTAGTATCTTCCAAATAGATAAACTGCTTTTATAGTTAAGCGAGATAATTGGCGTAACGAACGCTGAATGTGGTATACAAATTATTATGAAAGCTTCGAATTGTTTCTAAATTTAGTTGTCCACATACAGTGATATACATTGCAATGTAGAATCATGCGACCCCTCTCTCTCTCTCTCTCTCTCTCTCTCTCTCTCTCTCACTCTTATGCTCTCTTGTGATTTTTCTTTCTCTCTTTGAGTTTCTCATGCCCTCTCTCCCTATCTACGTACCTACATCTCTCTGTTCCTGTTATGCTATACAAACGGCGACTTTGGT
This sequence comes from Arbacia lixula, assembly GCA_963669155.1. Classification (NCBI taxonomy): domain Eukaryota; kingdom Metazoa; phylum Echinodermata; class Echinoidea; order Arbacioida; family Arbaciidae; genus Arbacia; species Arbacia lixula. Next base: position 9,740,543 of record OZ022589.1, read on the forward strand.
ATACATATATCATGATGAGTGATCGACTGATTTGTAATGGTCTTTATACATGTATAGTTGAGGCCAGAAGTTTATATACACCCAGGATATTCAAAGAATGTTAAACATCATAAAATTTACTGTATCATATAAAGTATTTGTGCTATCATGACGAATTTGATATCAAACAAATGAGTACGTCATGCCCCTTCATCATATTGCTTTGTCATCAGGAGCTGAACAATTTTCAGGTGTCATTTTCCCCAAAATCTTCATATTTTAGACAATTTAAGAATAAAAACCTGACAAAACATTACATATTTGTGCCAGTTACTTCTCAACACAAACCTTTCAGATCACACTTTGTTCTTCAGTGGTGATATATCATGATAGAAAATGTAATATAAATCATATATTTGACATTTATATATCTCTCTCATGCGTTCTTGTAACGGCAGATGATCATGTAGCGGGAATATCAACGTGAACATGTATAACATATTGATTGATTGATTGATTGATTGATTGATTGATTGATTGATTGATTGATTGATTGATTGATTGATTGATTGATTGATTTCGTCTTTTTTACTAGGGTAGCCTCGTGAGTGAGCTAAGCACTCTTCTCCCGGGTGCGCTGGATACATTGAACAACAAAAAATACATGATTTACAAAGAAATTTTAGGCATACACCCAGTAGTAAGGATAGCGTGCTCCATCCTGTAAATGAACGAAAAACAAGTCATTTTTTTTTCGTTCATTTACAGGATGGAGCACGTTATCCTTACTACTGGGTGTATGCCTAAAATTTCTTTGTAAATTGAAATTACCCCAGAAAACCTTTTCACTAAAAAATACATGACATAACATAGCATAACATAACATAAACATAGACATAAACATAACATACAGATAATTATAAACATAACAAAGATAATCACATTAGATATAACATTAATTTGTAACTCTAGTTTTCAAGCACAAACCCCAGTCCGCCAGTGAGTCTGATCAAATGGGAATGATATGCAGAGACTAGCTCTATAGTAAGTTATGTTTCAACAGGAGACATTGAACACTTAGCAGCGAGGCACGGTGTAGCCTTTCTTCTACACATAATTATATTGATACGGTGTCAGGGTACAGTTCGTGCCTACAGACCAACATAACCTATATACTCAAGAGACGTTAAATTATATGGAAATATTCATAAGAATTATTAGAAGTCCTAATTTGTTGCTAAATATTGGCATCTATGCACCGTGCAAACAGTTCCTATATCGTTGTGTATATTGCTCGTAATCATAGTAATATAATGTACATGCCGTATGTTTTCTGTGTAAGAAACGTCTACGTGCACTTGCTTGTGGGAATAATCTGAACAAGTATTGATGGCCCGTGGTGGATGATAAATGATCGGTCGTAAGGTTTCGTAAATTAGCCCACGTTAATGGATATAAATTATTCACCGGTCATCTTCGCATCATGCCTGTAATGTGACGTCACCAGACGTCTAAAATAGCACACTCAGAATAAATAGCAATGCGTACCTAGCACGGCATACCAGCACGCAGAGAATATTGCCATCAGTATAGGACTATCACATTTGTATACCGGTACATGTATTTTACGGTGGCATTCTGAAAACGAACTGAAGTGTTGACTTAAGTCCCTTACAATCCTAAAATGTGCTGGCGGATTGGCGTAGTTTCTTTGTTTTACTCCAGTCAGTTTAATGTTTGAACTCAGTTCCTTTCACCCCGAGCTACTACAACTATACGCTCCACTGTATTACGATTAGCATCATATTACATTAGCTTACACCTAGGCGTAAATGTATATTATCGGCATAGTTTATGGTTCCAGTCCAATGTACTTAAAGCACGCGCACTATTGGTAAAAATGTATGTCATGTATGTAGGAATATAGTCATAGTTAACAAAGCTCATACATGTACATGTATACACTAATTGTACACGTACGCATGCTGTGCTGTCCTTAACTCATTGTGTGCCAGTGATGGTTGATGGCGCCGGGACGACACAGGGATACGCACAGATACCACTAAAGCATCAGTCGTCTGGCAGACAAAGGGTTGACCATGAGGAGGGCCAAGGAGATCAACAGGGATACCCCGTTAGGATCCTCACTGGTCATGCGGCGACGACACAACCTACATCCATTTCACCCAAGGACTTCACTTACCATGCTTGCGAACAACTCAATTACACACGCTGCCCTGATATTTAGAATTCCCTTCCCACCATTTTTGCCAACCGAAATAAATTATATGAACACGATATACTCTTTTTAGGAAACGGTAAAGCTTCACCTTTTTAAACAATACTCCTTATGGTTGTATTTCAATATGCCTAGATAACAATTGTTTTTCTATGCCCCTTTTATTGTTTTAATCCCCAATGGTGTGGTACGATAACATTGTCGCCTGCAAAAAAAATCTGTCAATATATAAATAAAAATATAGGCCTAAAGCAGTTCGAGTGGTACACATCTTTCTTTCTCTCTCCCAGTTTTTAAACAATGATTGAATGTTGCACATATTGACCGCTAATAACACGGATTTTTTTTTAACAATGCTGACATGAATTCCGTCCTTCCCTGCACTTGTACTTGATTTCATTTTTTGACAATGTCAATCATTTCTCCTTTCGTTATTGTGTTAAAGTAAATAGATTTTATCATTTCGCATGGTGTGGTTGGTGGGAAAAGGAAGTAGGTTTGAGGTCATCGGCGCATAAGACCACCAATACAGGCAGTGTGAAGAAGAGCACAAATTATAATAACCGAGGGTTCATGTACATTATCAGGTAAACAATCATATCGAGTGACATAATAGAGAGGACCAACTAATGGCGTGGAATATTTACGACCCCAATATTTCAAAGTCACCTGTTTATGACATGCTATCACGTCCCTCTCCTATCACACTGGCTTTTGATTGATAACACATTACACTGCCGATTCCTCACCCTTATTTGATTATACTCACGTGTGTATGTATCAAGAGGAATAAAATATTTATTTTTGACGGCTACCTGCTAAGCCCTGGTGTCAAGAAACGTACAATCGGTGCCTTATTGATTATTTTTCGAGAGGGTTGGGAGGGAGGGGGGGATGGGGGGGCTGTTTTCTGGGTTGCTGAACCCAAATCGCCCGGAGCCCCCGTGTATTGTTGTCAGTGCCATGTACATGAAAAAAGTAGGACTACGCGATGACGTCATGACTATTGGGAATGTTCGGAGAGCGTGTCACGAGTGACGGCGCTTGATTCGAAGTACATGTACAGACAAACTCAGTAGAAATTTCTTTTTAAATGATGCGTTTGTACATGTGTAGACTATGGAATTTGATTTGTTTGAGTCACTGTTGACCCAAACTCACCGATTCATAGCTAAACTAACAGGAAATGTCTGCTGAGTGTATCGTCCCTCATTGACAATGTACCACCATGCACCACGTAGGCCTATAAGTGTATTCAGGTGAACAGAAAGCAATGCAAACCCCTCCAAAACAGTTCTGCAACTTAGGTTAAAGAGGTCATATATCTTAAGTTGCTTCATTATCGTACAAAAATGTGGCATCATAAGACAGCTTGACTATTTATCTTGACAATGATGTATCGTTTATAATGCTTACGCAATCATGGAATGCGAAGTAAAAAAGTGTTTTCCGTTTGTTTCGCGCATGAAATGAGTTTGCATTACATTTATGCGGCTATGCATGAACATTCGTTGTCACGGTGACACTATTCAAAACACTTTGCATCTTAAAAAGAAATAGAGCCTTCGCTGTTGAAAACAATGCATTTTCGATATTTAATTGTGGCTTTGTCCCATAATTCGGGAATACTGCACATTCCATGATTACATGACCGTAGCAAATGACACACTAATGTGAAGAGGAATAATCAAGCTTTCTAATGATACCCCAGTCACGTGCATGTACGATGATGAAGCAACCAGCGATATATTATCCATCAAACTTGAGTTGCAGAACTCAAGGGGTTTATATACGACCCACACGCAACCCATCCGCGTTAGCTGGGTACTTCCAACTACAAGGTTTTAAACAATCTTTTGACACTTTAAAAAAGATTAAGTTACGACTAGAATCAAGATGATATTGACATTTAAGTCAAGGGATGTAATTCTTTTAGGAGCCAATTCTGTGACATTTCATCTATTACTTTCCTTGTAATAATAATCTGAATATCTAATGCGATTTTCACTTTTGGACACATTTGGGTCTTAAAATAATGTGTATCAGATAACTAATTCAGAACACAACAGTGGCAATTGTGCATCACAATTTCACAACTTCACAACTTCTTTTCTGCAAGAGGCATCATGCATTATTCATTTACGATGACGGCATTTGCTAGTTAGTTTTACATGACTTGTGTCCAAAAGTGATAAGGATTATTACAAGAAAACACCTCGCATGAATACTCACTGTGCACCACACACTCGTATGAATATTACTGCGAATCAGCCATTTTTTTTCTGTGGAGTTTATTAGACGCGAGAGGACTTGCTAAAAGGTTAATTTCACTAACTGGAACTTAACGCTGCTATTTCGTTAATTTTGTTTTTGTATAGACAATTTGGCAAATTCTGCAAAAGACGTGGGTTTGGTCCCAATAGACGGGTAGTCGTGACGACAGATTGCACATAGCGGATGTACGTATGTGCAATTAGTGACTACTAACATAGAAACACTCTTAGCCTAGGTCCTAGGCTGTGAGGTGCATGGACACAACCCAGTATGTTAACAACTACATGTATGTCTGCTTACACAGACTATACGCCCGAATTACGTCATGGCTCCTCTGGCTTCAGGATTCCGTGTTACCAGACTGGGTTGTGTCCATGCACCTCACAGCCCAGTACCAAGGGCACTCTAGAAAATAACAGCATTCACATTTCATAATTTATCGTGTAATGGCGTATCGCGGGGAAAAGGCCTATGGGATGTATCAACCCCCTCCTCATAAACATAAAATATTATTATTAATATTGATATTGATAAAGAAAATGATGATGATAATCAATATGGAAATACCAATTCACAATATTAACGATCAAATATAAAATATAAATATCATTGTATATGAAGTGTATGTACTCTGGGGCCATATTCATGAAACCATGCTAAGCCCAGTTAGCTACTATGTGCATTCGGCTGCATGCAGTTTAGTTACTGAACTAGGCTAGTCAGGTTTCATGAATATGGCCATTGAACAACGCATATTAACATGTACTACATTCCTTGTAATTCAGTTCGAGAGATCATCACGTTCATTGAACATGGTTCTCTTATCATTACAATAAATTTGATAAAAGACATACATGGGGATTTTCTTATATATAGCCCATGTAGTGTGCAAGCACTTTTCGTTCAAATAATAAACATTATATGTGTCGATGCTTCTTTTCGTCCCCAATCTCATTAGTATTGACATCAAATTAGAGCGAGAGATAAGCTTATTATGTATCCATGAAGTATGTATGACCTAATGCCGATGGGGGAAAGGGGATCGGCTAATGACCTGCGGACCCTAATTTGTTGTGGTCGATGATTTTTGCACCCATTAATAGATTAAAGGGGCACAATTGGGAGGGAAAATATCTGACTATATTGATAGAGGTCAATCTGCCACTTCATTTTATGAACACGTGGTATGTTGACACATGAACGGTTCTCTAAAAAATGGGTTTATAAAGAGTTACTATCATGACACGTGGTGTCCTAAGATTAACTCACGAATGTCCTTATAGGCCCTATATATTCCTGTGATGACTTTGTTCATTTGGCAAAAATACACCATACAAAATGTTTACCTGTCACAATATACGCTGAGTAGCAGACTTTCAACAACAGTATCCCAACTTCGTAAGACGATGATGAAAACATGTTTGTGTCTTCTTTGGAAAACAGAGTACAGATAGGCAGGATGTATATTCACTCCACGATTTTTAGAATGACAAATCGTCCAAGAGCATGTAAAAAAACGTCAAGCCTTATTCGTTCATCAAAACTGCGTGACACGCTCAAAAAACATGTAAATTAAAAAGCGAAAGCTTTCTACGAAACCCGGATGACTTGGTTGGGGAAATACAAAAATGTGTGAAATAGATATCCAATGACCGTGATGTACGCATTACATTTCTTAGGCCTACTGTGGCACATTTATTCACTTGACATGAAGCAAGATAGTGGATATCCTGTTTCTCGTTTTCCAGCCAATGGAGTACAGCTAAGAGTAACACCATGTCACCACCATACCTTGTATAGCAGTACTTCAGGCACCTGTACTTGCGTAGTGCTGGCTGTGAAGGTACAGTGTGACGCTGCCATTCTTGCAGCAACCAAATACCACAGCAGACGACACGATTTTAGCAACTGTTTCATGGAATATGATGCGGAACAGTGTGAAATTGAGGCTTTTGTACTGCAACTTAATTGTAAGTTTAGAGCCTTTTTTACCTTGTTGAAACAATATTCCTCGAGTAAAACTTTATCGAAGAATTGTAGGTATCACATGTCACAACTGCGCAAGAACATGTGGTGAGGAGATTTCCCCCAAATTGTTCTGCGCAGTCTATTTTGTTGTGCGGCTCATTTTTGCCTGGAATTTACGTACATGACATGTATAGGTCAATTCCAGGCAAAAATGACCCGCACGATCGGCGGATTCGAAGATATGGGATCAAAGGAAATTCTTTGAAAGGCATTCTTTTGTGAGGAAAAGAGGAGTACACTGAATGTACATTGATGGTACTCCATGGTTCTACTCATAAGTTTGACCTACAGTACATGTATGATCGAAGTTCACACTGTTCATTGATTGTTAACATCCATCATCGTGTGTGAAATTAAACATACATGTTTTTTGTATATGTACACCTTCATGTTAAAGGGGAAATTCACCCTGAAGTAAGTTGGTTTTAATAAAAGCAGAAACATGAAAGAAACATATGACTGTATATTTGACTACGGATGTATGAACGAAAAACATCAAAAGAATAAGAAAGATTTGCTTTAGTTTTAATTTTGTAAAGTCACGTGCGAGTTGCTCTCCCGTGTGTTGTGTACTATTTCTTTTTGAGAATGCTGGATTTCTTGAAAGGAAATATTACATGTAACCTGTGAATTTGATGTATCGTTAGAAATATGCTTTTACACACATACCTCTATGAAAAACATTTATTCCTTCACCACAAACAGAAGAAAAGGACAACTTATGGAATCATACAGCGCACAACCTCATGTATATGGGAGAGCAACTCGCAAGTGACGTCTCAAAATTAAACATAATCATAAAGTCATAACTTTCCTATTCTATGAAGGATTTTAGTCAAATCTTCACCAATGTTTCGTTAATGCTTCTGCTTTTATGAAAAGTTGAAAAACAACTTTACTTCAGGGTGGACTTTCCCTTTTACTTTCTCTTATTTATATTCTTGCATATCAAACTTATTAGGTCTATTCGCATATTGAAATGATATTTCGACATCGATGTGACAACCTCGGTCAGAATCTCACTTTTTTCGTGTGAACATAATTGATCACATGCTTCATTCCACAAGGCGAGCAATCAAATTGATTCATTAACATCGCGATTCTTGGTATAACTCAGGGACGCATTATGTTCATTATATGAGCACCTAGGAAAAGTATTGCTGTTATTTGCATTTCTGTATATTGGGACTTGGGAGAGTGAAGAAAGTGCGTGACTCTTTCTTTTGTGGATTTGCGGTTTTGTGGTGGTGCCACTTGCGTTTACATACCGCATGTATATACAGATATCCAGCTGATGTTACCTCACGCAGCATGTCAAGGGAAAGTCCCTACACAGCCCCCCCCCCCCCCTCCCCACCCACCATAACCATCGCCACCACCCCACTACCTATAGTATACCAGTGATACAACATGTACATTATGTACCCCTCTCTCTTGCCGCCCAGCATGCATTTCCCCCTCTCCTCCTCTTGCTCTGACCCCGGATCTGACACTCCACTGCGCTACTGAAGTGAAGATTGGTATCAATAATTGATGAGGTGTCAATAATATATAATATTGGTATAATATAATATAATATTGGTATCAATAATTGATGATAATAAATTATTTATTGATAAGTATCAACTTTGATTCCTGTGTCATTCATGCCGCTTACAACAGTTTTCTCGTGCTGTTACTATCAACAAGACGAAGCATGGCGAAAGACTTATATACTGAATACATGTCATGTCCAACGGCAATGACGACGTGAGGTCAAACTGATATACGGGGTCCTCTTCAAGCCTCGTGTCATGAAATGAAAACATTAACCTTGTGTACGTTTTGCATTATATCTGATGGAGAACTCCAATCTATATTCATCACAGGGGTTTTCTTGTAAATTTCAGAGCTATAAGTGGGCTTAATCGAGAAGAGCTTGTCTCTCATTTTTTTTTCTCTGACGGATAGATATGTCATGTGCACATACAGTGCCTAGAAGTATCAACAATAGTTTCACCAGCTTCTCCACACGATATTATGTACATGTATAATCTGCAAAGCATTTGAATTAGCATATGAACATGCACGTGGACGTCCATGTAGAAGCGTAAACATGCCTTTGTGCTTGATCACCCGTACCTGTTCATGCAAGGTATTTGTACGTTTCTAAAATAAATACCTGCATAATATACACTCGACGGCCAACATGACTGATGATAATACTTCCATTACCTAATTACGCTTACGCTTACATCATCCCGAGAGAAAAGGACTTCCTTTCCCGTAGAAACGTTCTACCGCCGACGTTGTACACCACATACAGACATGATGGGCAATGTCCATTAATTTCGCGAGTAATGTCACCGCCATACATGTAACTGAAGTCATTTTACTAGCCACAAATCGCAACCTGATCAGTCCCCGTCATGATATTCATTTCGCAATTATGGCTTTTCACGGACAGGACGGAAATAATGTACCACAAGTGACATTGGGCGAAGCTCCTACAATCAGACCCCAATGTTAGGCTGGGTTTTTAGCAGGGATGTGGTACTAGGTTGTGTGGATACTGCCTGCGCGGACACAAACACCAAACATTCCTACAGTGTATTACAACAAAGGCTGGATACATAGACTAAATATTCTTCATTCTTGCTTTGCCCAAGACCGGAGGGAGAGTATCAGCTAGGAGATTGCAACAAGGATCAGAAACAATGAGGATAAAAATACAACGATAACAACAAATACACTGTATATTAATAAGTCAAGTGAATGGGTAGCAGCCAGGATAAATGCAGCCTTAACGATAGCTGACCCCAAAGCATGATATTTAAAATATAGATCAATACAATCCTAAACAAAAAAATGTATTTGGTGTCGGCGTAAGACTCTGACATTAAGTTGGTTTTAATACAAACATAAACATGAAAGAAACATATTAGTGCAGGTTTCATGAAAATCCGTCAAAAGATAAGAAAGTTATGACTTGCTGAAGCTTTGATTTTGTAAAGTCACGTGCAAGGTGGTATCCCATATGTTGTGTGCTGTATCCATAAATTGCTCTTCATCTGTTTTTTTTAATGATGGATTTTTTATCGAGGTTTGTGAATGTGTAATAATATATCAAAAGCACAGGTAAAACGATGTACACTACAGGTGTACAGGTATATTTTGTCCAGTTCACTATGAAACATGATGCTTTTAAGGCTAAGCATCATGTTTCATGCTGAACTGGACAAAATATACCGCGGTTCAAAACTGCGGGTCCTTCCCTTTCTTCCCTTTCCCTTTCCCTATGCCAATTCCTTTGAGCTGTTGTGTATATTCTTATTAGCAAATCAACATTTTCAAAACGTCACAAAATCAAACAAAATCGGCCATATTTTGGGGAAAGTACCAATTCATACTGTACTACCGACAGAGGGGTTAAATAGCCCCAAAGTGCATACGTATGTTTATTTATCTCATTTTGTGTACTAACATGCTGTAGATTGTATTTTCTTCAACATTGTCCAACAAATCAATACAAGCCTTTTTTTAACAAGGTACACCACAGTCAGTCTAATCTGATCCTCACTCTGGCAATATTACATTGTGTATCAAAAACAGGTTAATTGTATACATGTATGTGTAAAGTAGTATGTGCAAATATGTGCAACTGTACAGAGCACCTTTGTCGTAGACTAACTTCAGATCAAATTCCCCGGGTAGTACCAATTTATAGTCATTATTACAATACAGTGTAGGTGTACGCCGCGTTTTAATGACTGCAAGCCTCGTGAGCAGTAAAGGCTCATTATTACTGTGAATTTACATGCAATCATTTTGTCATGTACGTGTAACGTTTATTGGTCTATTGAATGACGCAATCCCATACAAAGCCGCCATAATTTTAAGAGCGGACGTTACGGTGTACGTCAACCTTTATTGCTAATGTTGTCACAACAATGGTTCCTTGTCATGTGTCCAAACGATCGAGACATCTATTATCATGTGTTATCAGTCATAACCACAATTTCCTTATTGCACGTCTACCTAAAACGGGGAAATAGGTTAGTTCTGATTTCATATACCCACTGCTGGATATTCGCTTACCGTAACCATGTACATCTGTGAACCTTTGTGACATTAATGACGTCTGTACATGGAGGTCATACATGTACACGTACGTCACACGATACTCGAACTACACATGTAAAAAAAAAAAAAAAAAAAAAAACCTACTACATTCAACAGAAGCTCAAGTTACTGTAGTTGTGACTAAACATATGCAGCTGACATAAGGAAAGGGAAAACCAGTTCCCGTTTCCAGATTTTCCTTCCCACTCTCATCTCATCAATCATATCAATCCCACGATACAGTCGTATATCAAACACGGGAATGTGTTAGTAAGGATGGCAATCATGTTACCTCCACCAAGGAAGTATGGGCAGATCATTAATCTTGAGGGGGCACAGGGGGGAGGGGCCCGGGGGAGGGGTTAGAACAGGTGACCGAGCGTGCGTGGGTGAAATGTTACTCCCTATTTGTTAGAATAGTGTTATGTTTCATTCCAAGTATATTAAACAGACACGCACAGTGTAGTTCTGAGCTCATAATAAATGGGGCAAGATAAGCACACAGTATGTCTTAGGAGTGTACCAGCAACATTGGGACATAGCATCATCTTTCTAAAGCATGCCACTGTTAAACACATTGTCATGCTCTTTCATATCCACGTTCTGGGACCTCAAGCTCGAGGAATAAGGAAAATTCGGAATAGAGATCAACACCTACAATTAGGTAAACACACTTCACATGGCGTAAACGCAGTGGTCCACCGAGTATGGTGCAGTGTAATATAATGGATGGACTAATCATAGTCATGTCATACTTGTTACAAAACACCTGTATGTGTTAATATATTTTCAACTTGAATATAGATAGATGAATCGTGAATTCATGAGGTTGCCTTTATGAGACTGATACGGGATAGTCATCAAAGGCAATGTACATGTATTTATACCATACACGTACGTAGACATACGTTAGGCTTATGGATAGCTCGTGCAATAAAAACAAACTGGTTCGAGGAAATGGACAAATCACTCACCAAAGGCAAAATTGGCAAGAAGTAGCGACATCAAAACGAATACAAGCATTGTTGCATGGGCAGGCATTCGACGAATATCCATCAACCTAACCTCCCTGTTACAACCACTTCCACCACCGCGCCACCGGATTGGGCCCCCAATCCTTCCCCGTGACTCCGCGCTCAAGGTCCGATCACCGCCCCCAAATCTACCGCTACCCGTCCCTGCTTCTACTTCGTGTTTATACCGCTTCTTCCGTAATGAATGTCTGAGAAGACTACCGCAGTTCGTCCTTCCTCCTCCCTCCACCTGCCTCTCATTGTACACATGATCCAAGGTGGCTTGATGATATATTCCAGTATTCCTATCACTCCACATGTTTTCGCAAGACGGACAGTGGAACTCGTTCTGCCCTGACATGTTGCTCGCTCGCTTCCACAAACTTCGCGGCACTAAGATTTACCATGTATCTTTTTAGCAATGGTATCGATCGGTTGCCGTTCAAGCAGACGGTAAGCAAACACACAGTACAAGACAAGAGACTAGACGGAATTCACACAAACACAATGCACGGCGCGGGGATTACACTGTAAAGTGTGTATTGCATGTAGCATTTCCGCACACTCCAGAATAATCGTAAAAAGAAACCGGACACTGATGATCCGGTTTGCTGTGTTTGTGTATCGATGAGTTATATGTGTGCACGGCACAGCGGGGAACTTTTTTTGGACATTACTCGTTGTTCAAGAGTTCCACAGCGGAGTTCCAATGAAAATGTCGCCCTCATCGTGTTCCTCCGCCCCTCTCTCTCCCTCTCTCTCTCTCTCTCTCTCTCTCTCTCTCTCTCTCTCTCTCTCTCCCTCCCTCTCTCTCTCTCTCCTTCTCTCTCATGTCTCTCTCTCTCTCTCTCTCTCTCTCTCTCTCTCTCTCTCTCTCCTCTCTCTCTCTCTCTCTCCTTCTCTCTCATGTCTCTCTCTCTCTCTCTCTCTCTCTCTCTCTCTCTCTCTCTCCATCTGTTCCCCATCCCCCGTCCTGGGGAAAGGGGAGCACGTGAAGACATTCATTGACATAATTTGCCTCTAAAATAGGAACATACCATTTTTCTAGTTGAATGGTTTGTTTCCGAGAGGCGCTCAATCCATTTCTCGTATTTATCAAGAAAATATCGTTTATGTCGTTTTAAACTATCCATTTGCATGACGTGAGTAATGACAGTTTTCAAATGCAATATAGCTTTTACGTTGTACTAATTTCATAAATCAAATCAATAATGCACTTTTAAAAGAAAATGGAACCCTGAAAATCAATTGATTAAACGCAAACAAATCAGAGAACCAGGTTGGTAAAAGTTTGAGAAAACTGAAACATTCATAAGAAAGATAATGAAAACCATAATTATTAGCTCTGATTCCTGGTCGCTAAGCTTCGTTATCATCTGCATTGGTCCGAAAATACGCCGGCCTACTCAACTGTATATAGCTTTGCCATTGTTCGTGTGTTCCATTTGTTAAGAAGCCAATAACCACACGAATATACGCTTATCTTCCTTACATTTAGAGAGCATATTTACTAAGTTAGTGAATAAGATATTTAAGCACAAATATCTTCCATTTATGTGTTGAGTTTTTCCCAAACATTTGCTAATCTATTTGTCTGCTTTTATTGAGGTCAACTTTAGAAGTGTTTAATTCTCATTTAACATTCCAAATTGTGACTTTGACTTGTTGCGCATGTCGTAAAGTCAAATAAATTTGAAAACGAGTCTACCTATATGAAGCCTTATTCTTATTCTAAGAGAGCGGTAGGGGAAAATCCCATACCCTGGTAAATGTATTAATTTCCGTGTAATGCAGATCATTTCCATGATAGTTGCAAAATGACAAGCTCTTCAAACACAAAATGAAAATACTGGATTGGATGTGTGATACATTCAGCCCAGTGCTGATTCAAAAACAAACATTTATGATGGGCTTGGGGTTAGGATGGCAGAAGTAATTGTCTCTGCTCCCCTACGGGGATGATTGTGATCCATTTTGACTGCTGCTGCCATCAAGCATCGCCAAGGGAACGTTATATCATTAAGGTAATGGAGCAGGAAGTTCGAACGAGCAACCACACCCCCTTTTATGTGTCTCCATTCTTTAACGCATGTCCTCTGGTTTAATTTCTCTACACACATACCCGCACGCATGCACACACGCATCATACACACACTCACATACAGACATACGTATACATTCATATAACATACCCGAATATACGTATAATTACATACATACATACAGTTGAGGCCAAATGGAATTCAGTGAAATTTGTTCGCTTGCCAAAACATCGTTAAATTTACTACATATGCAGAAATATAAATACTGTCATCATGGTCATGACGAATTTTGTATCAAATGAAAGAGCGTACTAAGCTCTTTCATATGATGCAGTTGGGATTAAATCAGATTTCAGGTGGAATTTTCTTTGAAGAAAAAAAGTAAATATTCGTGCCGAATTTATTCTATTGTTTGTTATTATATTTTCAAACATCGTTTCATAGAAATATGCAAATGTCAAATCTATGATTCATATTACATTTGATATCATATGTCACCACTGAAAAAATGGTAATCTGAAATGTTTGTGTTCACAAGTAACTAGCACAAATATGAAATGTTTTTGTCAAGGTTTATTTTTAATTTGTCTAAAAATTTAAGATTTGGGGGGAGAAGATGACACCTAAATATTTTCCAGCTCCTGATGACAAAGCAATGTGATGAAGGGGAATGACATTCATTTGTTTAATATCAAATTCGTCATGAGATGCAGTAAACATTATAATGTTTGACAAGTGTCAACTTTTCTTCGAATTTTCTGGGTGTATGTCAACTTCTGGCCTCAACTGTACATGCATACATACATACATACATACATACATACATACACATAATGCCTCCAAACAGTCATATTGTGCATACGTAAATGTATACACACATCGCTCACCTTCTCTATGAACAGTTTATAGTCCTTCAACATAATACGCCACGATACATCCCCAAACCAACACACTCTTCACTATTAAACACCTGGATGTGACTGCATCCAGACCGAACTTAATCTTTCTCAACGGATAATAATAATAGTAATAATAATAATACTAATGATAATAATAATAATAATAATGATAATAATAATAATAATAATGATAATAATAACAATAATAATAAACAAAATAAAATAAAAAAAATAAAAATAATAGTACTAACAATAATGATAATAATAATAATGTAATAATAATAATAATAATAATAACATATGATACTTCTACTATTCATAATATTTTTCGTAATCGGCTTTTATTTAGCGCTTTCCTAGTACGAAGTACTAGCCATATGGCTCGATATTTACACTGGCTTATGCAGCCAAGTATGTAGCGCTAGAAGCTAATTGATCCAATCAGATAAGGAATAATATTTCTGCAACGGTGCCCTGTTGCGTACTGTGACCTCCGGTCTCTAAGCTATACGTTTCGGACGACCCGTCCAAAACCTATTCCTCCCCTTCCTTGGTAGGGGTAACGCCATTCTGTGTTTCATAATCCGGGCTCTTCTCACGAGCAAGAAAATCGAGTGTGCGGCTCTATGAACCAGCCACTTATTAGTTTGTGACAATCGTAATTCATTAAAATCAGCATTATGACCAAATCTTTGGATTGGGCATAGCATAAATAACTTTATTTGTTATTTACCTTAACCAGAGGGGTGATTTCATTGGCTTTGGCTCCTTCCTCTGATCGGAACATTTCTACATTTATGTTGTTATTTGTGTTGTGTTGTTTACCAGTGTAGGCAGATAGAAGAAGTAGGTTTTCAACTGGAACGAACTAGCATACACTAGCAAATATAATCATTTGCAAGTTACATCATGTAATTCACCCTCTCGGTCCCATAGGTTACAAAATGTGTTATAATTGACATGGGAATGTTACTGTTTGGTACCGATCAGTCTAATTCGTAGACAAACATGAATTGTGACATTGATATGTTGGTTATTGTAAGTGAGCAAGTTCCTCAGAGTGTGATTGAAATCAAGATCTGTCTGTATGAGTGTCATCAAAGCGCTCAAATTCGCTCACATAATGAAAAATATGCATGGTTTCCGTTATTGACCATTTGCATAGTTTTCAAAGGGGAATATTAGTCATTGAAATGTTAGCATTAATGTTTTCCACCACTTGAATCATTGGCAATTTGGGATATTGTTATAGCGGGCATGTTCACACGGCCGGAATCACTGAAAAGGTTTCTGTTGCAATTTGTGGGAGGTAAGTTCGTATATTGACTGCACTAAAAAAGGATATGCATCATTTATACCTGTGCATTTTATTCATCTTTAGAACCACGTATTTCCACATACACCTCAATCACAAAAATACAAAATTGAGATTTTAAAAGACCATGGCCCCATCGCATGAAACTTACCATTAATGGTAGCTCTGCCATCAATGGTAACTTCCATGGTAATGCACGAGAGCCAATCAAATTCACGGTTCCATAGAAGTTGCCTTTGATAGCAAAGTTACCATCAATGGTAAGTTTTATGCGGCAGGGCCCATATTCTTCTTCTTTGACGGATTTTCAGCATTTTCAACATTGAAGAAACATTATGAGGCAATGTTTGAAACTTCACTGATATGTTTCTTTAATGTTTCTGCTTTTATTGAAACCAACTGGAGTTCAGGGTAGACTATCCCTATAATGGTCAATGGTCCCATTCATATTGTTTTCGTGTCTCGGCGGCCTTTGTTTTCACTATAGAGGACTGAAGTGTGACGTCATTTGAGCTTTAAGACAACTGGTTCTAAACTATGCGGGTAGAGCAAGCAGCGGTGATCACAGTGGGGACTCTCAATGAAGGTGCCCAATCCTGTATCCCGCTAGATAATATCGGTCCGCTAATCCTCTAACTGGAGTGATTTTGTTTAGAACGAGTTGTTTTGACAACATGCTCTTATGACGACACCACTTCGGTACTCTGTTAGGTTGGACGAAGGAAGTGACGTCACTCTGCATCGGCCTAAACCACTGACCTCCACTTTAGTGGAAGTCACTGATCTGTTAGTGGGGAGATCAGTGGTGGAAGTCAGAGGCCGAAACACTGATCTCTCCACTTTATAGTGGAGAGATCAGTGGGCCTAAACAGGGACTTTCTCCACCAGACCAAGAGATGGCGCTAAACTAAAAGTTATTGAAATTATTCAAGCCCTCACAGGCCAAGATGGCGCTGTGAAGCCGGCATGGTACTCAAATAGTGCGCCCTAAATTGCAGGAAACTCTTCAAAATCGTTCTTGTGCATTGACACAGCGTGTCTCAGTAGCAGTTAGCCGGTACCAGTGAAAATTGCAACTGCGCACAGCGAGCGGCGCATGAACTAAGCTCGCAAGACAGCGAGCGGCAATCGCAACGATTTGTCTTGATAAGAGGCGGTGTGCGAGCAACAGCGTCTCAATACGCGCAATCATGCGAACAACAACGAGCTAAAGCGAGCTCAAGTGGGTGGGAAACGCAGCTCTAGGCAGTGACACGCGCTCCTAAAGAAAGGGATGCGAATTATCGCGTATTACTGCGCTAAACTCGCTGTCGCACATTCTTGCTCGCATTCGCTGGTTTCCACTCGTAGGCGATTTGACAATGTGCTTGCTTGCTAGAGTTATGACAAATTTAAAACTAGCGAGTGACGAGTGCAGACCTATGCGCTGGTATGCCCATTGAGTACATAGTAAGCTCTTAGTATAATGCTTCATTGGGTATATCTGCCTACGTCTGCGTTAGGGCAATACGCAATAATATATTTTTATTACAATGACAACAATCAACGATTTTTTTTTTCTATTCGACATTTCATTATATATGGTTTAGCTATTAATTCAAAGGGAAAAAGTTGTTAATTCTTGTTTTCTCCATGGTATCCGATTTCCATTAAGTTATGCTAAAATAAACAATTATAAAAAAAAATGTGTTGTTTTGTTGTTACTAAAGAGAAACATTGTCAAGCGAAAGGTTTTAGTTTTTTCACATAAAAAAATATATGTTTACTTAGAACGTATTATATATTACATAATCTCTATATACTTTCATTCGGGGTCCACTGTACACAAGCCCTGCTTCTTTTTGGACCCCTCCACAAAAAAATAATATTTCTATGAACGAATTGTGTTTATTATTTCTTGTTTGTTATTTACATTAATTGAATCTGAACCTGATGCGTGCATTTTGTTGTTGTTCTTTGTGGAAAAATAAAATTGAATCTTGAATTGAATCTTGAATACGCAAGCCAAATACGCAAAGGTCTGACGGTAGCATAGGAGGTCACATCGTTTCTTATTCGAATAACATTTGTGTTTGTTAAATAATCCTAAGGGTAAATCCATGAAGTCAAGCTAATTAGAAACGGTAAAATTAATGACGGGACTATTTTGGAAATGTAATGGCTTGTGGGTCACGTGACTATTGTGGGCGCGTAGTTTGGTGTCTAGAAAACTAGTTAATGTGGTTTGGTATGGTGTGTGTATGTGTGTGTGTGTGTGTGTGTGTGTGTGTGTGTGTGTGTGTGTGTGTGTGTGTGTGTGTGTGTGTGTGTGTGTGTGTGTGTGTGTGTGTGTGTTTGCGTGTGTGCGTGTATGTGTTTGAGAGATAGGAAGAGATTTAGTAGGCGATGAGAAAATGAGAATAGAAAGGCGGGGGTGAATTTGTTTACCCATCTCATTCACGAAACACCCTCGCTGCAAAATGTGTAAACATACAATAATTTAAGAATATATATTTATTTAATTAAAAAATGTATCAATATTATTGCAACAATTCGATTCTGCACGATAACTCTTCCATGTATTACAAAATCATGGAACAGCGATATAAGTACATTTAGTCATACAAAAATACAATACTAACTTAGATATACGTGAAACATGTATTGAAATATGTGAAGAATGTTGGAAAATGAATGAATGACAGCTCCTTTCATTACCAAAATTTACTGTCCGTAATTTTAAAACACATTAATTTCCAAAGACTGCATTCGCTTTGTAAGCACAAATCCCGTAGAGCAGTACTTGGTCTGGAAGACAAGGGGGTTTATAGCAATTAGTGAATCATCACTGCTTGCTTTTTGGCAACACCGTTTTCGTCAACAAGGAAGCGATTGTTTTACATATGATATGGCATCATATAATTCAATAGACCTGATAGAAATCAGGTTTCCGTCGGGTAAAAAAAAAATCATAATCGAGATGCCTTTCTCAATAGTTTGTCTAGTTGAAATATGTGAGCCGCATTATTTCACATGACATCTTCCAAGTTGTGTTTGTCAATCATCATATGAAAGCAATTTCCGCTCAGATCCAAGTTAAGAACACAAACATAAATTGTGGAGGACTTGTTTGTGCACTAGTGGTGAAATGATGGGTCCCTTCATCACGTGATCACGAGTCTCGTTCTCGATTGGTTTAAGATCACGTGCACGACTCGCTTCTAAATTATAGTCAACATGGACATGATGAACGTGAAAACACGAAACGTGACATATTAGGCATCATAAATCAACCATTTGACACCTTTGAATCAAGCTGATATGGACGCATCATCAAGACGACGGACGTCAACACCTTTACGTGCAGGCTTGATGACTATTCATCAATTACCGGTAACATCATTATATTAATCCTTTGAATAAATATTTAGATTTGCTCTTTTTTGATGAATCAGGACAAACGGGTGTGTATCAGATAATTCATTCAGATCACAAACTTTTTGTGAATTATATTTCACAATCCAGTAGCAAACTACAATCAAAGTGTAAGCTATTATTCATGACGCTCCTGGCAGAAAAGACCCAGTAGGTTGACATGGGTGACACACAATGAGCATTGCTGTACTCTGCATTTTTTCTGATAAACACAATTTTGGAGGATCTAATTTGTCAAAAGGAGAACATCTTGTGAAATATTTAAAAGACAATTACAAAAATATTGATAAAATCCGTCACAAAATCTGCTCCCAAAACGTTGACATATTTTGATCTAATCATGTCGAAAGTTCAGTTGATTCTACGTTTTTGTATCAAAATCATTTTTTAAAAGTGTAAAATGTGTATTTTAACACCTAGTATTAACCAAGGATGGTAAGATAAGATGGAATACCAACATCCGTTTGATAAGTGCAGATCCATTGTTCTCTTCTTTGAGTGACAAACATTTTCTCTTTGATCCCATGTTCGATGACGTCGATTCTCTAAATGAGTTCTGCCTGGATTTGACACATAAACCAAATAGGAAGCGCAGAAGATGGAAGGTAAATATACTCACTCAAGATGCTTGCGCAATTGTGACATGTAAAACGTACAACGAATCCATACATTAATCAAGCAATGATGTTGCAATAAGGTAAACAAAAACCTAAATGTTATTCCTTGGTGCAAAAGAAAAGTATTGTTCCGGTATGTATTCCATAGAAAATTTGCAGTTTCTATAAGATATTTTGCTCTTACATAATTATGTAATATGAAAAACGTGCCCAGTCGCGCCTGAACTAGCATTTTCATTTAGAAAAGTGTCTTATTTCGTAATTGCTTCTCCGTTCCCATTAATTTCATAACAAAAACTTCGTGACAGAACTACCAGTTCATCAGCGAAAGCTGATATGTATGAATGTGTAGGAATAAGCATGACCTATTGGAAAATCCAGGTGAATATGACGCAATCGCGTATGCATCATAATGTTTAGAGCAGCTGTCAGTCATTACTATTGAGTGGCGGAACCAAACCTTATTCAAAGGGATGGATATCCATATCTATAAACATCCTTGGTACATGTATATCAAGTACAGGACCCGACAATAAAAACTTAATGAAAAAAAAAAAGTACAGAACCCGTGGCCGGGCTGGCCTGGACCTCTGCTACTTAACATCAGTAAACGAGAACTGTGGATTTAACAGTATGCCGCCATCTACCGTCACAAAATGAATATGTGTTTGTGGTTCTTCTTGATAAAGTGCTAGAACGGCTCACATACCTGTCCTAAATTGCCCTTTTGTCATGTTTCTCCTGCACTGTCTTAGCGGGGAGAAAACTCACGTTACCTTCAAAATGGCAATTACACCTCTTCTTGTGGATTTCGGTAACTCCGTGTAGTCACGGTGTCATTACGTTTGCAGTAATACATAGAACCAAAAGCATCATATAGACGCGCAGAGTTACAGATAACAGTCTGAGCATCCATATTTAGGATTAAAGAGATTGGTGGTAAAAGCAGTGAGTGTGCAAAGGCCGAGCTAAGGCTTGGGTTCGGAATTAATTTGTAGATAATGAAACGGCTTTTACGATTGCTGAATCAGGAATGGAATACACATAATCATTACGGGTTTGCTATAGATTTGTGATTACCAGACAAGTTCATAATGGACGCAATTCTTTGTACTAGGGTATTGAAAAGGTTTTAAAAGGAAGGTCTCAGAATTACTGTGAGTGTTCTTTCTTCGTTTGGTGTGATATCATTAACACATTACGAGTTTTTTTGTATTATGTTTGTATCCTAGAAGCAGTATTTTCGAGTCTTAGAGGAAAAGATATTTCTAAATTTCGACCCATGACGCCATATTGTGTTGTAGGCTATACACATTGTGACTGAGATTTAGGGATCATTCTCAAAACGATCAAACACCTCAAAACATTTCAATATTTGCACCGCTGGTTGCATGATATTCTCAAACCACATGAACCACGTTCTCTGTTCAAAGTTCGTATACAGTACTCTGGTGATTATGAAAGAACAACAGCTGTCATCACACTCGTACTGATCTTTGCGATCGGTATCGCGACCTCGAGCGCTTGCTTCGCCAGCTTCCGTCTGGGATCCTATCAAAGCGACAGGACAGGATATTCTTAAAGACGCCCTTGAAGTTCGGGTGCCTGGAGGCGTAGATGAACGGGTTGATGCAGGAGTTGAAAAGAAGAATGAGCGACACCCAGGGGATGGCTGGATCGCTGGACGGGATAAAAGTTGCTATGGTGGCGGGCAAGACACACATCAGAAACGCGCAGACGACAATAAAGAGGTTTTTGGTGATCTCTACCTGTTGCTTGCGCACGCGCTTGGCGCGCTTTCGCTCCAAAGAGATGATAGTTGCCAGGCCATTGGCTGCCGCAGCGCCGTTCTGCCCCACGTCGTACTCGTTCGAGTTCCCGCTGCTGTCGTTGGGCGATGCGGGCAGACCCATCTGTTGCGCCGATCGCGAGAGTCGATACTGGCTCGGGGAAATCGCCCCCGTGGTACAAGTGACGTCAGACATGCCGTCGATACTCCGCGAGCGATACAGCTGCCGATTGTGACTGCGGACATGGAGGTAAATGCGAGCATAGCAGGCGAGGATGAGAACAACCGCTGGAGCCAGGACGGACAGTCCGCCCAGTAGGCTGAGGTAGTCTGCGTTCTTGTGTGATGTATCCTGGCTGCACACCTTGTACTTGAACGAGTAGCCGAGATCTCCCAACCCCGACTGCGTCCCGACGGTAATCATGAGGATGGGATACACCCAGGAGAAGAGAACCATCAGGCCAACATGGAGAGGATTGTAGATCTTGATGTACGACGCGGGCTTGTGCGTGATCAGAAAATAACGATTGAAGGCGATCAGCGTGAGCGAGATCGCGCTCGAGCCGAGGCATGTCAAGGACAGTGCGGCGATGGACACGCATACGAAGTCTGAGAACGGAGAGCCATTGAACGTGTAGAGGGTGACGACGTGGAACCACAGCAGTGCCGTCAACGCGATGTCGGCGGAGGCAAGGTTGATCACGAAAACGTTCGTGGTCGTCTGGAGTCGCCGGGACAGTGCAACGGCGAGGATGACTAGGGCATTGCCGAGAAAGCTGACGATGGATATAGCAACTAGCAGAGAAGCCAGCAGTACACGGTGCGATGCGGTATAAAACTCGAATTCTACTTCAATGTCATTTTCGACACTCGTCGTGCTTGGTGCATTGATTATAACCCCCATTTTCCGAGCACCAGACTTTCCAAACTTCACCTAAATTGTATACTTCGTTCCCTTAAACATCAAGCCAGCTATTCCTCACCAAGTCGCAAGGGTCTTCTCCACAACAAATCACATTCCCGATCAATCGCTCAATTGACCGTCCTCAAACAGCTCGGATTTCGTATCAATGGACTGATTAAATACTTCCAGAGCAAGACACATCCGAAGTTGGCACCCGCTCAAGAACAGCTCCGATGACTTGATTGTTGATTTATCTATTCCTGACCAGTTCTGTGATTGTTGGTGTATCACTCCAATCACCCTCTTGCGAGCCCGGAAGTGGGGCTCAAATGGGTAGCGTCTTTGCTCATCAGCCCGAGCACTTCCCTGCTGATGTCTCTCGGCGTAATTGACGCATCCTTCCTCGTGGAGCCTGCCAGCTAGCTAGGACGTCGAGCAGCTCGAGTTGCCTCGATGCATCACATCGATCACGGCTCCTAGTTCAGCTGTCACAGCCGATGTCAAACCTGTAACATGGATAAG
The DNA here is from genome assembly GCA_963669155.1 of Arbacia lixula. Lineage (NCBI taxonomy): Eukaryota > Metazoa > Echinodermata > Echinoidea > Arbacioida > Arbaciidae > Arbacia > Arbacia lixula. Next base: position 9,763,679 of record OZ022589.1, read on the forward strand.
ACAAGACAAGGAAACGGTGAATGAAAGGAAGTTAAGGGGGAAGTGTCGTTAATTTTTTTTCCGGTGTACTTAGCTATTCGTTAACTCTTAATGTGAAAGTGTGGCATTTTCCCACCAGTAATACACGGTTTTATATAAGAGTGAGAAAAGAGCGCTGTCTATATCTCTTCTTCATTCAAAATGAATAATCAAAATAAACGTGGTAATACTTATTTTAATGGAAATGTGTCACAATGAATCCATATGGTTGGAAGTACTGGGGGTGTTTCACCAAGATGTTCGTAAGTTACGAACGACTTTACGAACGACTGGTGATCCCTTCTTGTGCTAAATGCGATACCACACTTTGTTAATTGAGAATCACATATTTTAGCACAATAAGGGGTCACCAGTCGTTCGCAAAGTCGTTCGTAACTTACGAACATCTTGGTGAAACACCACCCAGGTCACAAGATTAAACATCGCTATGAAATGTGCGCGCGCCTGTATGTGCGTGCGTGTGTGTGTGTGTGTGTGTGTGTTCGTGTGTGTGTTTGTGATGGAGGGGTTGGTTTCCAGGCTAATCCCACGTGATAGACAGGGAGGTGTACTTAGCATTGCAAGTCTTTATACGGGAGAAAAGGGATGAAGATGTCTTATCTTCGACTTCCGATCAATATATTGTTAACTTAAGTGTACACAATCGTGCTATCATAAAGTTACTCCCAAAGTAACCCCCAAATGAAGGTGACAAACCAGATGTTATAGCAAAGCTCCAAGTAACTTCCGATGACAAGGGAGGTAGTCAGACCTCTAATGGGACCTCTGTAGAGATAGCTTAAATATCTCCTACCTCTGACCCACTTGTGGTAAACCAACGGAGAGTGAAATTAAAACAAAAACGTCCCAAATCAAGAGTGACAACTTGACACAAATTTTCTAAAACGCCACACACCTCGCAATGACCATAAGGGTAGTCAGATAAGTAAGAAGGGACGTTTAGGAGGTAGCTCGTGCACCTCTTATATCATCCATCTTTGATCCCAAGTTTGCAATTTTAAAATTTGCAATGTCACCTGTCTAATTTGGTCGGCCATTTTGTATGTCGTTTTGTACAGTTTGTGTAGAAGCCATTGGGCATGTTGGGAAAGGAAACGCAGCATTTCGTGTCGCCGGAGCCCCTTCTGAGAGCTCTGAATCTACGATAATATCACTGCACATTTTCTAAAGTCAAATAATTTTTTTCAATGCTTGAGGTTCCTCGTGGAAAGCAGGCCACATGGCTTTGAGGGAGCTAGCCTGCTTTGAAAACATGTAGAGAAATGAATAGACGCGCGGGAACTCATGTGTTGGTAGAGAAGTGAAACATTTAGTAGGTGTTAAAACACTCTTGATATTTTTGAAAACACTTGAACGGTTACAACTCGAATGAAACTGAAATTGAAACAACATTAAGTCCAAGGATGTCATTTTTTTAGAAACAGGTTTAGTGACAATTCATTAAATATCATTTTTATAACATTCCCTTGAATATTGAATGATATTTTCACTTTTTGACAATTTAGGACCTATAATCGTGTGTGTAGCAGAAAACGAATTCAACGGACATTGTGCATCACACATATTAACCCACAATGTCTTTTCTGTCATAAACATCATGAATTATAAATGACACTGGCCCATATACTGAACAGATGTTTAACGCAACAGTAAACTAAACCTGTATTAACTAACTGGGCGCCAAATAAAACAACGTGAAACATATAATTCATTGATTCAATATACATGTAATTCATTTTGTCCTCGGAATCTCTATGGTATACTGAGTTTGTCAAAATAATTACAGCAAATAGTTTAAAATCACCCACTGATGTGATTCTGTGATGAACATCAATGATATTGTGACAGCATCAGATGATTTATTTTGCGCCCTCATGAAGTTTATTACACAATCTAAGTTAAGCCACCACTTTGTAAAGACGGGCCAATGTGAAGGCAGCAGCGAGCGGATTGCACTATCAACATGGCCTTTTGTTACGCGGATAGAATTTAAAAGGGACCCTTTGACAGTTTGACCACGTCGACCATGTCCGTAGTGTTGACAGGTGTTATACACAATGTACATTGCTGTGTTATGAATTCCTTATCTGATACACACATGCATTTTTCGGTCCAAATTTGTCCCTAAGTGAAAATCTCCTTGAATATTTAAAGGATTATTGCCAAAATATTCATTGATATAATGATACGAAACCATCTTCTAAAAATTGTGAAAACCTTTGAAGCTATAATTTACATTTGATCATTTATCGAAAGTGCCAAAAGTTTTGTTCATCACCTAGGATCACTATCTCTCCTCCACCTTTACTGGCCGCGGAACCCACTGACACCTAGCACTATTGTCAGTGATTGTCCTCATATAATCGCGTGGACTCTCGTTAAACTCTCTCTTATCCTTGGACACCAAAACAGGAAAGATGATCAGATGCGTCAAGCAAATTCGAATACAGTTATTGGTGTCTCTATCGCACTATATCGGTTTCGGTTCTGACATTGTTACGTTTAATGGTTTATTCATCAAGGCAAAGGGATTAACTGTCCCATCTGTCTTTGATTCTGACCCATCCTCGTGGAGTCGGGGTTTCGGACACGCAATCAACAGTGGGCCACTTCCAGAAATGCAGAGCGCGTATTCCTGCATCGCTGTACACATGACACAATCATTCCTCTTAGCGCAAAACAACGCTATAAATAACAGCATTGTTAGTGTCCCATTAGTCATCGGGTTATGGGTTGAGGGCTATAGGGGAGAGAAAGAGTAGGGCGGAGTATGGGCTGGGGGTGAGGAGAGGAAACAATGGTAGATAGTGCAGAAGATTCGATAAAACGATGTTTAGCTAACAAGCTAACGTGTGCATAATCCCATTCCAAACCATTACCACATATACACCCCCACACAACAACAAACAATACAAACAAACGAAAACACAAATAAACAATGAGTTATACAACGCAAGATAAATCATGCTTTTATCATGCATGTACATGGGTGCCTTAAACTGAGGTAGCTTGCTCTAAAAATAAAAGCAGGTCGCAATACTGTCAATTCATGATTTCACTATGATTATCTTCAGATTTATTTCTGAAATGGTGCGATATGCAGCCCGAATATCAAAGGGCACTATGGTCGATTACGTCATCATCGTTACCGAGAGAATCCGACTTTGCTTACATTTGGGGATTTTCAGAGAAATATGCGTGAGAGAATTTGGTGAGCAATTCGCAGTTGAAGGTCAAAAGATATAGTGACCGTATAAAGGAATTGATTTTGATGTTGACTATGATACAATACTTTTCAGATGTGATTCTTAACACGTTATGAGGTGAATCATTTAAACTTAAAAATACATGTAGTTCAAATTATTGGCCAAATACATGTTTAACATTTCTTCTTTTTTTCTTCTTCATTTTTTGCCCCCCCCCCCGACTCTTTTCCATTCTCTTTCTTTCTTTCTCGCTTTCTATCCCTGTCGCTCTTACCCTCCATTTCTCTTATTCCTTCCCTCTCTATATCTTTCAATGTTAACCATCCCATCTCTATGAATCTTTTCCCTCACTCCATCTCCATTCTTTCTTCATTATTTATTCACACAGTTAAACAAATAAATTCAAAGAGAACTATTAAAGCGTAATCTAGGGCTATTGTGTCATATTCAAAGTGCTTGCTTCACCCGCTTTTATATATATATATACTATGTTGATCCCTCTCACAATATACTTTACTTCTGTCATTCCCCCATGTTTAATCTTCCCCCGTATTCATTTACCAAAAATGTCAAACACACAATTTATCCCGGGTATGAGATGGCTTAATAGAAGCCAGCATATTGTGGTTGTAAAAGAGCTTCTCAGATTTCATGAGAAGCATGCTTGTTTTTCTGGTCAGAAATTAAAATGATTCATTCCATGGTCCTCAGTTGTTTCCGAGTTTACATGAATCACTGATGATAACGTTTTCTTCTTTTTCTTTAGCAGAGAAAATACGAGAAAGAATTTGCCATGACGTCATGTACGTCATGCATGTGGGAAAAACATGCATAATATCAAGATAACGAACATGTCAATAATGCAAAGAAAGAACCAGGGAAACAAGACGAAAAAGTACAATATTAGCGAGAAATTTAATTCGTTATTTCATTTGGTCTGTCATTGCTTAAATTAGGTTTTTAAGCTATTCACATTATTGTGACATCCTCAACGAGTAATCTAAGTAAAATCTGTTTAAATTATCTTATTTAAATAAGGTTACATGTATACCAACAAGTGACAGAAATTGCAAGCAAAATGATCAATGCAAATCATGAGTTATGCGTGACACAAGAAAGTGGGATGAAAAATTGTCATGAATAATAGATAAATTAAGGGGGCATCTGTCATTTACAACAGACCACCTAATGATGGCAAATGGTAAGGACAGTGACAGCATGGTAAAAGTCAGAAACAAAGAAAAAAAAAAAGAACGGAACAGCAGGAAGAAGCACACAGGATAAAGGAAGTGTAAAGAAAGTGCTTGTGGTGGGGGAGATAACATGTATTTGCTTTAGGTTGAAATACTTTGCTTTGTTAGCCTTGCCCTAATTAACTAGGGCCAAACTTCGACAAACTCTAGAAGAGTTTAGAGACCTTCTTTTAACTACCTTGCTGATTGGCTTCGTATGGGATTTTAGTCAGTGTCATGTTATGTAATGCGATTACTTCCACCCCCACAATAATGACAAGGGCATAATAATGATAAAGTGTTTGCCCTCATAACTTTAATGACGAAGGGAAAATACTAGCAATTGTTCAACAAGCTATTTATGGAGTTAGAGTTTCCATTTTGGATTGCAAGCATACGTTCTATAGCGCGGTTTCAAATGTTTAGGACGTAGGACATAAGACGTCGGGTGTGACACAACTATGACTATGAATTATGACCGCTATCCTTGACGTCCGTTTGGCATTGCATATTCTTGTCACACAAATAGCGTGCCTTTATCCCGAACAAAATACCAAAGAACTTAACATACCATGTATGATTGTCGTGAGCATGAATATTCCATACTCAAACACATATATAATTATCCCTTTCAAAAAGAGCAATCGGCGAAGTTCAGATGTAACCATGGAAACGTACTCTTTGCCATCGGTCGCATTTTGCTGCCAGATTTTAACAGGAAACTCAGCACTGTTCCATAGTTTTTAACCACACAACAAGCTGCCTGGCATTGGAGAACAAAGTGCGTGAAAATTTCTCTAATGCTAACACGTGACAGCCATCGAGTAATGTTAAGGTTCTTTTGATAGTTGCAATACCGTATGCTCATGTGGGCTGTGGTGAGATAAAAATAGGTGATAAAACGTGCTAAGTGAAGTTAGCATTTGAGAAGAAAACTTGATGTTAACTTTTACACGGTGAATTTCTGCTCATGTATCTGGTAATTATCGTTTCATAATATCATGATTGTTCCATTATTTTCTAAATTGTATTTAGTTCAAAACTTGTTGTACTGTTCATATGAAATGCCACAACGATATTGCATTTTCATCCTTCTTCTCTTATATATCATAGTTTCTCTCGCCACCCCTTTATACCTCCCTCCTTCCCCTCATGCAGTTCATCTTCGTTTCTTCTCTATCATCACCCTCTCCACCCCCATCCTTCTTTGTCACACGCACCTCCTTATCTCGTGTTTTGCTATCTGTTGGCATCTGTTGCTTTCTCCCTTTGTCGTATTGCCTTTTACCCATCATTATGTCTTCTCCTTCGCCTCCCCACTTTGTGCTCTCCCCCTCTCCCCCCTCCCCCCCTCTCTCTCTCTCTCTCTCCTCTCTCCCTCCCTCCCTCTCTCTCTCTCTCTCTCTCTCTCTCTCTCTCCCACCCTCTAATTTCCCGCACACATGTTCTCTTTGTATTTGCTCTTGACGTCTTTCACGTAATTTTCTTTTTTGGTTTGACCTTTTCAAGAAAGCAAATTTTCCCTCAGCTTATAATGGGACATCCGGTTTGGGATATCGCACAAGATCCATATTTGTTGCTTCAAACAACACGATTTCACCTTGTCATACCTGATAAAACCAAGGAGGTACGAAAGCTGAGCCCTCATACCTCATTAGTAAAACAGGTTCAAAAGTTCAAAGAGAGGAGGAACGTAACTCCTGACAAAAACGCAGGCAAACTTGTAAAAAAAAAATCATTGTTCAAACATGAATGACAGAAGAAGACAAAGCACACACGGTGTGAAACAGAAACTAAGTAGTGAACACGCCCGTAGAAACAAGCTTTCCGCTCACCACGAACTATCACAGTCATCGGGGTCATGTGCATCTCACGATAGAAACAAACATGCAGACACAATTATGGACTAACGCCTTATATTCCTCAGGAAAATATATATCCGCATATAAACGTTGTCGTAGGTTCATATTCAATATCTGCGAGAAAGCGGATTGATATGAACCCCTCCCCATGTTTATTCCCAACATGGATATACAACTTTTATTGAAACAAAGAAGACGTGTTATACCCGCCTGGTTTTAATTCACGTTTCTGTCGAACAGCTGGGTAAACCAGATACAAGTTGGGATGACTTATCCAAGTAAGGGGTAAATATTTGTGAGAGAAAACTGTCTGCACTTGTCTCCATCTTTCAGCCGAAGTATAAGCGATACAATGTTAGTACCTAGGTTATTTCTTATCTCACTCTACCCTAATGGTACATTACTTGCGTGTTGATATTTAATCAAATCAGGGGGTGTTTCACGAAGCTGTTCGTAAGCTGCGAACGACTTTACGAACAATGGTGATCCCTTCTTGTGCTAAATGCGATACCACCATTTGCTCCTGTTTTAACATATCGGGGAGCTTATTTCCAACAATCCTAATAAAATTTGACAAATCATAAGCTTTGTATTCAGATAAAGTCTTGTTAACAAAAAGAATTTTCATTTGTGAACATCAGATTTCAAGTTAAGCTGCATCATGGGGATCAAAATAACTGAGAATGTGATTTAGCACAAGAAGGGATAAACCGGTCGTTCGTAAAGTCGTTCGTAGCATACGAACAGCTTGGCGAAACACCCCCAGATACCCATCACGCCTTACGCATTGTCTTATCTAAATTAAGGACCCTATTTGGAAGTAAGGTCCATGTCTGAATCATATAGATGGGTGATATAAACCAATGGACACGGGGACAAGGAAACTGAAGTTTTGGGACGGTACAGTCGTCGTCAAGAAGTTTATGAGAGTTTATCAGAGCGTTTCCCGGGATTTATCTGGTGGTATTTAAAATATTTGCCCAATCAGATTAGGCCATTAAAAGCGGTTGATAAGATAAAAATGGGCGTTTCTAAGAAAAGAAGAGAATGATAGAAACAAATAGTGAAGCATAAAGTGAGATATTATAGAGAAACACGACCTAAAAGCATGTCCATTTTACATGCATAGCCTTTAGCTACAGCTAAATTATTGTAGCTAAAGAGCATGTAACGTACGGTATTGAGATGGGTAGCTACAATCACACCATTGCGGTAGTTGTTCTGTGAAAGTCGTGGCGCGAGTTATTTATTCTAGGTTACTGACACAATTTGTGTAGTCATAAAGGATACCTGAAAAGACCTACCAATACTCCAGAGCGTAAAGCTACAAAACGTGGGTCGGTCCGAGGACAATCTAGCCTAGCTCCAAGTCTGGTCGACATTTCAGATCCCAACTAATAAATAGATTCTAGAACTCTCACGACTAGTCACTGTATCATTCTCCTCATTTCTCAGTCCGTATTTACTTGGGCGAGCCGGATAAGAAATTGAGAATGATTAGTCTACTATCGCTAGACCTGTTTATTGAAAATCATAGTTTGGATTGAAAATGCCCCACAGCGTGGGTGGCCAGGCTAATGAAACTCAACCATGTTCATGAAGAGTACTCTTCCGTCGCACCCCTTGGAGCTAAAATAGCGGCGTTCCTTCCTTTGTTTTGCAGACAAATTATTTTCCCGACCTCACAGATAAGTCTTCTGAGATATGTGTGCTGGAAAGGAGGCTCTCCGATTAGCTCTTCAACTGACCTCATGCCCCGGATGACCATTGAATCCTTCATGTACCGCTAATTGTTTCACACACCCGTTACATCCAACTTACACTCGCCTGGTACGGCCGTGTGAAGGGTGTCGCGCTGTCATGGGTGTTGCTCTTTTTATTTCCCCTTTTTAACACTGTATAGCCATGTTCTTCCAATGGTCTTTCTATCCTTTGTATTCATTCTAGCTTGAAGGACATACTATTATATGACAGTGATTCATTGTGGGAACAGCGTTTAAGTATGTGGTTTTCTGTCATTCACATACTATATGTCACGCCGAAAAGGGAGTGACGCAAAACCAACGCGACGCCAACATAACGCTTAAGTGACGCCAACGCAAATCCAACGCAATACTTAAGCAACGCTAAGCTAATGAAATACCTACACAACATCAATGTAATCTCTATCGCATTCTCTGCTATCCTTTATATGCATGGTTACTGCGCACGATATTATCTTGTTCTGAAGGCATGTATGTATCCAGTCGCGATATTGCTTAAGGACAGGGCACCATATCGTGGTCTCCGGTCTAACCTACTCCAAATCTAGCAATATCATTCCGCTCAAAGTCAGTTTCCAGTTCTGTCTGCAATCGGGAGGGAAGTTCTCATACATCATTTTCTTCCATTTTCCGTGTGTGTGTGTGTGTGTGTGTGTGTGTGTGTGTGTGTGTGCGCGCGTGTGTGTGAGTCTGTGCGTGTTTAAACACCCCCCCTTATTGTTTGACTTGAAAAAAAAAAAACTAACTACCCTGTCTTTAAATGTGAGCTTCTTTACGCCGCTATCGTGGCAATGTAAAAGCAACGATCGTGGTTATATGTGCTTACACAATAAATACCTTGCGCTTTATCATCCTCGAACACACATGATAACTCGAGGCTAACGTGGAGCATTCACTGTAAGTTCAAAGATCGCATAACCGTTTAAGAGACGTGGGTGTCGATTAATGTCTGTTGATTAATGCGTTCCATGGATAACAATCATTGTTACTTCAGTAGCTCTTGATATAAGAGGCCTTTTCCTGTTCGTCTCATGTAAAGTACTTTGATTGCACGCGTACAGGCAATTTATTCACCAAAACGACCAAAGCTTTCCACGTACAGGCGTACAGGAACTAACACTTTCAATCACTTAAACGAGGAAGGACACAGATGAAGGACTATCGCGTGATTTTATTCCCAACAGAAGCTTTATCTTTCTAACAAAAATGTGAAACAAAAACGGATACTGCGCAAGACAAGTGGTCTATAAACATGATAAAATTAGAACAAATAACGATAGATAGAAAATGTGGCTTCTGCCCACTTATTTTCTAGCATTCTTCGAAGCATAAACTAAAAACAATGTTTGTAGAATGCGTTCCTGTCTGTTCTCTGCTGCAACATACACTTGTGTACGTATCTTGAACATGTTCAAAGTTAGTGAAGTGGGAATAACATCAATGTTCACGAGTATAGACCATGTAGACCAGTATTCCGTGAACGAGATAAGTATTGCAAGAAGTACGGAAACAAGAACGCAAATATGAAAACACGATGCACGCACCTCTATTCCTACCCCTAAATGTCATAAAAATTACCTCCAATCCCTTCAGGTTACGTAACGCCCCTCGTATTCTTCACTTGTTGATTTAACTGGTATCCGGGACATGGACCATGACGAAGGAACATCGAGACTGCCTTCAAGATTAATGACCGGAACAACTCATTAGCATGTAATAACTACGGTATGGATAGGGCGAATTAAGAGCATGTCTGTAAGGAAATCCATCGGTTAACAAGTACGTGTAGTTTGATGTCGGCGACTATCAGCATAATCAATTCAAAGTTGGATAGTAGACAACATTTGTGACATGTAAATCAAACGCAATAAAATGTCTTAATTTCATTGGATGTACATGTTTATGTATCTGTATGTCTTTGTACTGGACGTTGCGTGGGAATGAGGAAGACTTACTTGTGTTGGGATTGTTAAAATGACAAGTTTTTATTTAAAAACAAATATCTACATGTCGACCGTTACAGATTAAGGAAGGGCACGTTTATATTCTGATGTTTAATGCACTGTTTAAACAAAAGCATTCTCCTCCTCCTCCTTCTTCTTCTCCTTCTCCTCCTCCTCCCCTCCTCCTCCTCCTCCTCCTCCTTCTCCTTCTCCTCCTCCTCCCCTCCTCCTCCTCCTCCTCCTCCTCCTCCTTCTTCTTCTTCTTCTTCTTCTTCTTCTTCTCCTTCTTCTTCTTCTTCTTCTTCTTCTTCTTCTTCTTCTTCTTCTTCTTCTTCTTCTTCTTCTTCTTCTTTCTTCTCCTTCTTCTCCTCCTCCTCCTCCTCCTCCTCCTCCTTTTTCTTCTTCTTCTTTCTCTTCTTCTTCTTCTTCTTCTTCTTCTTCTTCTTCTTCTTCTTCTTCTTCTTTTTTTCTCCTTGCTCTTCTCATCGTTCATCTTCAAAATTTTACACCCTTCTCCCGCTTCGTCGTCTTCTCACCCTTTTTGCTTTCCTCATCTTACATTGTTTCTTCTCCTCGTCCTTTCTCTTCTCCCCGTCTTCTCCTCACCCTTCTCCTTCTCAACCTTCTTCTTCTGTGTCTCCTTTTTTGTGCCTTTTCTTGTCTTTTTCCTATTTTCTTCTTCTGTGTCTTCTTCCTTTTCTAATTTCTTCTTGTTGTTATCATTACTATCAATTTTCGCTCTTTTGCAAGACAAAATATCAATCAATAGACCGTCTGATTCGAGCGCAGGTGGTGGACACTTGCGATGATTGACCACACTAATCTTCCGACATTGAGGAGAGACAGCCATGTAATCAAATCAGAATTCGCATGTCATTCACCTGATGTCACAAGCTTCAGACTGTAGCCAAAAACCGTAACAGCTGAAGTGATTAACAATAATAGAGACAGTGACCTTTCAAGCAAGATTTTCTTGGAGATGATGAGTGTACATGTATACGTATGCGTTGCCATAACTAGTTATCTGGACCGTATGCTTTATTAACTTTAGGAATGGTGTGCGTTACCCGTGTAAAAATACCTCAATGGCGCATAACGGCTTAAACGCATACATCATTAATGTTCCTGCCTCATTATCATCTCCTCCCGTACTCTAGTCTCCTCCTCCCTGTTTTCCCTTCCTCCATCCTCCTTTCTTTAATGAGTCTTCTTCCTCCTTCTCGTTTCCCGATATTCTCTTCTTCCTTCTCTATCCCAATTTACATTCCCTTTCTCCTCTTTTTCCTCCTGTTCTACGCATTCTTTGTTGTCGTTATTCTTCTTCTTCTCTGCCTCCTTTCATCCTCCTTCTTCATCTGCATGTTTGTCTTCCCCTTGTAAATTCTTTATAAAATATTTTGGGAGCAAGTGAGCAACATTTCTCCGTTCACTTATAATGAACAACTATGCCTGACATCGATTACCAAGATGTGAGCAGTTTCCATGAAATCAATGCAAATACCGTAGTTTTAAATAACCTGATCAACCGAAATCTTTAAAAAAAGATCAATTATGGAGACAACTATTATCATTAACTTCCCCTTTCAGTACTGATACGAATGTGCGGTTTGCTTTCATGACATCATATATGCTTTGTTTGCGTTTACATGGATACTAGTTACTAATCTGGGGACCCCCCACCCCCTCCGCCTGTAGGGGTTTCATACTAATGATATATGGTGCTATGATACTACGATCAAGGAATGCCACAACTCCCTGTTCTGAGATCTACGTCTATCTGAATAAATAAGATCATGACGGTTAATATCAATTAAAGTCGTAAAATCGTTTCAGACTGCACTGCTCTCAAGTGCCAAGGTATGAAAGGGTTACTGTTTATGAGCACATGACAATTACAGTGTTAACAAGATTGCCCACTGGACGATTAATCAAATGTTTCGATCACTGTAAGAGAAAAAAACTCTTAAAGTTACCAAATGTGTTTTTCTCTTACTTTTGTGATGTTCATGTACTCAAAACCTGTCACTGCGCTTTGCAGATATGATATATATTTGCAGGGGATCGTTGACATGGTTGATGCATTTCCGGGGATAAATCGCTTCTGAGCCCTCGAGTAGAATGTGCTAATTCCTGTCTCTGGTGTTAATACAACAGTATGTCGAACAAAGAGATGATAAAACGACTATCATGACACATTCTCCATCATGGTATAGTCTTTTGAGAGATGTAATGGACCCTCACCGATTGTAAGTTGAATGGACTGGAATGGGCCAAGATGAAGAGATACAATGATATTGACGAATATATATGATAGATGAGATGACGGCAACAGCGGAAGATCGTATTGTCGATTATACCGGCAGCCAGATTAAGTCATCTTGAAATGCAGATGGGTAGCTTTGGGCAGAATTGACCAAATATACATATGCATATACATGTTTATAGGTCAAACATAATATGAATTACCTTCACATCGAACTAGCCTGAGTAAAATCAATTTGTATTGGTCTACCTTTGAGAAGATGGCCCAAATATTAATGTTGGGGAATAGCTATTCTGCTTTAACCTTTTAAGTAGGCGATGGAATGCCACAACTCCCTTTCCTGAGCTCTTTTTCTATCTGAATAAATTAAAATAAGATCGTGTTGGTTAGTATTAATTCAACTCATAAATTACTTCCAGACTGCACAGCTCTCAAGTGAACGACACCATAGGAGAACGTGGCTGATGAAGAGAAAGAGGAAGTGATATTTAAGTCATGATAGCGAAGAGTCGCATTAAAGGGCGGGGGCGGTGGATGACAATCACGCGCCAAACCGCACAAAGGAGTTAGCCAAGACCAACCGCCTGTAAAATGGGTTCATTCTCAAAGATAAGTGGAGTGTGAGTTTTACAGTTATCGAGCCACAGATCGCACTGCCACATCCCTGGTTTAAATGTACACGCTGTGTCAATAGCTGTAATTGATGGTCGGTATGCAGATCTGTATGATGTGACGAGAGCCTATTTTCTGCCACTAACCATGGTGACAGTTTTACGATTTGTTGATCAACACACTTTTAGTTTAGCAATAACTATCAATTACTAGCAATGACTGTACCATGCGACATCTAAATAGATGGAAACACCTAGTTGTGTACCTACATAAGACTACAGGACCCATAATAAAATATGAAGCACCATTCTGCCATGACTATGGGTCACATGCATGTTTGATTTTAGGATATCAGGAAGGAAACATCTTCATATTATAAAGTCGTTGAAATTAAAACATTAAATGACATCCGCAACCGCTGACGACGAAGCGAGAGTTCTACCTTGATTACGGCCCGCAAGTGCTTCCACTACCATACCACTTTGCCCTCTGACTGCTGCCTGCCCTTTCGGATACCTCAGGTAACACTCAACAAACAAATGTGTTATGAGTGGGTATGTTTGAAGAGGACAGGCCATGATACATATGGAAGCAGGAGACCGACAAAAACATGGATATACGTCGTTTTGTAATTCGAATTACTACATGACCTAAATTATTACGTCGTGTAGTAATTCGAATTACCACACTACCTAAATGATTACGTAGTGGGGCGATTCGAGTTACTGCACGATGTAATTCCGAATTACTGCCCAGCGATTTAAAGTCATGACCTTAACAAATTAGTGGCGCTATATAAAACAAATTAAGGTCGTGTAGTAATTCGAATTGCACACTGTGTGTGCGTTGGATTCATTCAACCCCGATACATGGAATAAGCCAACAGCGGCGGGAACTTCAACAAAGATGTTTACCAAAGAATGATAAGAATGCTCGGCACACTGCAGAGCGTGAGAAATAAGTACCCTTGTTTTGTTTTATTTTGAGCTAGAAGGTTATGTGCGATGTCACCTGAACTTTACAATCTTTGGAATGGAAATCATTCTAGGAGATATCGCTGAGTTTGACAGAGTTTACGTAGGCAGGCAAACTACGAGCAACCTACAGGATGACACCACTCGATTGTTTATTGGTATGATATTAATTTATTGCCTTCCCTCATAATCACATTTTCCGTACAAACAAAATAATCTTGTACTTGTTTCATTAAATAGTGAACACTTCACCAAGATTTTACAATTATTACAATAATATCAAAGTATTTAGGTGGCAAATAAATGAAATTGTGATGAAGGTTGCAAAGTCGTAAGTCATGAAACTCTGCAGGAATCAGCAGTATATCCTCACGATAATGTGAATGATTTCTCAGTTTTAGGAAAACTGAAAAATCAACGTTGTTTATGCTTGAAACGCACCGTTCTCAATTGTATTGTCCCTGTCAGCCCGCGATGCGGGTATTGCTCCCATTGAACGCATGCACTGTGGAACGGATCGGTACGGACCATAGCACACAGCGGTTTCCGATCGGAAGAACAGCCAAAAACCTCCTAAAAATCTTGCGATCGTTATGATTTCGCTTAAATTCAGTTTCTGGTTGTATAATGGGGAGGGAAGTTATGATACAGTATCTTCTTCCATTTTCCGTGTTTTTTTTACATGCAAAAGGGACACCCTGCCTTTAAAACAGTTGGTCTGATAGTAGTCCATATAGCACAAACACGACAAGTTACATCGCAGAACACGTGGCCACATTACTCTATTATGTATACGATAAACGTAGCTTTTTACATACGACTGATACGAGCACATTCCACGTAAAAAAAAAAACCCTTATAAACGCGTATATGTTACATGAAAAAAAAAGATGCGCACAATATCAATTAGAAATTTTGAAAATGTATTGAGAAATAATTTCAACAATGAGCAACTTCCCGAGAATAAAGAAAAAGACATCCATTACCAACTGTCTAAGCGACAGCCAAAACGATGCAACGGCGTCTTATGAACAATAATACACGAAGGGCTTAATATATATCGAGTATTGTTCTAACAAGGGACCTGTGGAATAACGCCCCACCCCCTTTCCTCTCCCCTCGCATCACAAATTGGCTAGAATACGATACATCATAAGGCCATGCAAGGGTACAAAATGTTTCATAAGCATGGGAACCATTTCAATTATGACGCCCTCTCCCCTTACTTCCCTTTACTGCACTATTGATAGTTATGGGAATGACCTTGTCACGCTTGTAGTTCATTTGGGACAATGGAGGGAGGTTTGTGTATGTGTGTGTGTGTGTGTGTGTGTGTGTGCGTGTGTTGGTGTGTGTTGCTCGTAGTTACTGGTGGGCATACAGAACGAAGTTCGGGTGGAATGACATGGAAAAAAAGGAGATTGATTGCTTTCTTTTTTTTCACATTCATGCATGGCATAATAGTATGAGGTCTGATAATAGCATGGCGTGCATGTGTCCTTTTAGCATTATCGTTATTCTACGGCATGCAGATTTTGTTTCAATTCAACGTAAGCAATGATATAATTTCCAGCTGTTGAAACCTGCATAACAATAGTGGTTACTGATGTTATGTGTCTTAGGAATTGTAATATACACATGAATTTGTTTAAAGCTTTTCCTTCATACAGTAACACTCATGCATGCATAAGCTTTTTTTTTATGTTGGGTTAATAGGGTTGATTTCCAAAATATTTATCATACCGTGCATGAAGTCAGACATAAGTTTTTTTGTTTTCTTTTTTTTTTTAAAGGGGGGATAGAACGTAGATTTAATATACATACGTAGTTTGCATTCTCCAGGGAACAAAGGTTGCATTTATTTGGGAAGTAGAAGCCATTACTTCTTAAGAGATGTAATTGTATCTTAGATTTATTCATAATTTATATGCAAACAACCCAACCAGTACATATTTTAGATAAAGGATTTTGGAATTACACGTGGAATGCAGTTTTAGTTCAAAGGAGGAAGGGGAGGGGCTCAAGCTCTCGCACTTAAAGTTATGTGTGCGGTAGAGCATGTTAAACACGGTATGGATGTTTGTAGTGGTGATTTGGGGTGTGTCATGTTGTGTGGTGAGTGTGTGACTGCTTTAGGTCTTGTAATGAAAATACAAATAGATATGTTCCATTCTAGAGAGTCAGATGTTAGATGCATTGAATTTTTTATTGACACTGGTGCAACAGTATTCGAGTCCTTAGATAGTTTATCTGGTAAAACGTTATCATGCTCGGGTCTTTTGTTTAAAATATTGAAGAAATTATGGAGGTTTTGAATTTCATTTCAGTTAATGTCAGAGGTATAAGGGATAGACACAAGAGGAAAGCAATTTTTGATTGGGTTAGAGAAAAAAGAGGTGATGTAATCTTCTTACAAGAAACTTATAGTTCACAGGATATCGAGGGAGATTGGAAAAAGGGCTGGGGAGGACAAATAATTTTCAGTCACGGGACGAATCACAGCAAAGGGGTACTTGTTTTACTAGCACCTGGATTGAATTTTAAGCTGGAAAAGGTGGTGAAAGATATTGATGGACGCTTTATATTGCTTAAAGGAGACTTGATGGGGGAAAATGTAGTATTAGGAAATGTCTATTTTCCAACAAGGGAAAAAGTAAAACAACAAGTAGACTTTCTACAAAATTTAGATAAAGATATTTCTGAGTTGTTATCTTGCAATTATTCACTCATTTTGGGGGGAGACTTTAATGTAATATTAAATAAAGACTTGGATTATTTTGGAAGAACGCTTAATGTGAGAACTACCTTTGTAGATCATTTGGAGATGTTTTTGAAGAAACAAGGCTTAATTGATATATGGAGGGAACGGAACCCACGGACGAGGAAATTTACTTTTAGACAAAATAATCCATTGGTTCAAAGTCGTTTAGACTATTGGTTCATCTCAAAAGATTTAGAAACTATAGTTGGCAATTGTGATATAATAACATCAATAGCTCCTGATCATTCCAGCATATATTTTGAATTAAAATCTACTAAAAGTTATGGAAGATACGGAAAGTCGTACTGGAAATTCAATAGCAGTTTATGCTTGGATAGAGATTTTGTTCAAGGAATGTCAGAGGAAATACGAACTGTAGAAAGAAAGTGGTTAAAGGAATTCGAATCTAAATCGTCTTTTTGGGATTTTCTAAAAATGAAAATGAGAAGTTTTGCAATGAAGTTTTCAAGGAAAAAATCGAAAGAGAAAAGAACTTTTATAAAACAACTTGAGAATGATATAACAACCCTGGAGAAAGATTTGGTGACCTCTTCTGAAAGTTCTACAATTATTAATGATATTGACAATAAAAAGAGTCAGCTAAAGAAATTGTATAATAACAGTGTAGAGGGACTTAAAGTTAGGTCAAGAGCAGCTTGGTGTGAAGAAGGTGAACAGAATAAAGAATATTTTGAGCAGTTACTTCAGTGGAATAAAAAGAAAACAATTATTACGGAACTGTACAATGAGAATGGGGAAATAACAAAAGAGCAAAACGGTATAATGCAAATAATTCGTTCTTTTTATGACAATTTGTACTCTGAAAAACCATTGACAGGAGATGTATTCATTGACAATATGTGTAAGAACACCCCCAAATTAGACAATGTAAGCAAAAGTTCTTGTGAGGGGAAAGTCACTATAGATGAATGTTATAAAGCGTTAAAGAGTATGAAAATTAATAAATCTCCTGGCAATGATGGATTCACAGTCGAATTTTATCTAACGTTTTGGCCACTGATAGGAAAGCTGTTGGTTGAAGTTTTTAATGAAGCTGTTGATACGGGAAGACTGTCGACATCTCAGAAACAAGGTGTAATCACTTTGGTAGAAAAAGAAGGCAAAAATCCATTATATATCAAAAATTATAGACCGATCACATTATTAAATGCAGACTATAAGATACTTGCAAAGGTTATGGCAACCCGAATAATAGATGTTTTAGATGAAATTATTCATTTAGATCAAGTAGGTTATATGAAAAATAGATATATTGGAGAAGCAATACGTCTGATAGACGATATGATTTTTCATAGTATTAATAGTAATGAGGAGGATTTTTTCTTAATAGCAGCTGATTTTGAAAAGGCGTTTGACTCTATTTCTCACAATTTCCTTTTCAAAGCTCTAGAATCATTTGGCTTTGGTCCGTCTTTTTGTTCATGGATTAAAACAATGTACAATGGAATAAGTAGTTGTGTGATGAATGGAGGTGTCTCGACAGGGTATTTTGATATTAAGCGAGGGGTAAGGCAAGGTGACCCACTTTCTCCTTATTTGTTCCTCCTAGTAATTGAGATATTAGCACATACAATAAGAAACGATAACGTAATCAAAGGTATAGAGTTTGGTAATTTTGAAATTCGACAAGTCTTGTACGCTGATGACATGACTTTATTTGTTAAAAATATAAGTTCAATTTTGAGATTAAAGGATATTTTTCAGGCTTTTTTTAAATCAAGTGGGCTAAAAGTTAATATTGAAAAAACAAATGTCATGAGGTTAGGGGAAAGCATTGAGGGTTCGCAATCACTTCCCATGGGCAATAGAGTGACAGAAGTGAAAATTTTAGGAGTTTATTTTTCATTGGATATTAACATTAGGGAGGAACTTAATTATAAAGAGATACTTAGTAAAATAAAAAGGCTTCTGGGTTGGTGGAAGCAAAGGGATCTGACCATTATGGGGAAAATCCATTTACTTAAAACTTTTGCTCTCTCCAAACTGAATTACGTCTCTTCGGCTTTAGTTGTGCCCAAATGGGTGGTAGCTGAAATTAAAAAGTTATGTTTTGAATTTATATGGAATGGGAAAGATCGTATCAAAAGAGCGATCTGTTACCAAGATTATGGTGATGGAGGTTTAAGAATGATTGATTTTGATTTATTTGTGAAAACCCAAAGGCTTATGTGGCTGAAGAGACTTCTGTATGGAGAAAGGAATATAGGATAGAAATTGTATTTTGACCATATCTTTAGGACGGTTGGGGGAAGATTTGTTTCCCTTTGCAATTATGATATGAAACTACTTACAGTCAAAGCACCAATATTTTATTTAGAAATGTTAAAAGCATGGCAGGATATGGAGAACTGTAGGAATTTTCAAGAAGGGAAAACTAATCCAATAATTTTTAATAATAAAAACTACCTTCATAAAAACAAAATGATTTTTCATGAAGAATTGTATAAGAAAAATATTTATTTAGTTGATCACATTCTCAATAAGAATCAAATCAGACCACTGGCATACTTTCAGAATTTAGGTCTATGTAGTGATAACATAGCTAAGATTTGGGAAATGTGCAATGTTATTTTAAAGAGCGGGAAATTTGATGGGGGGCCAGACAAATACTACTCAGTAGATGTACGAGATTTTAATATTACTTTAAAGATATCAGAAAATACGATCCTTTTGAGAGACCTAATATCAAGAAAGGTCTACGATCATTTTATAACAGATTTGCAACGTTTATACACTTTAAAAATTCGGGATGGTCAAAATGATTTTGAATTCTCAAAAAAGGAAACTAAAGATATATTTATAAAACCCAGAATCACAACGCTTTTGTTAAAGATTAAGGAATTTCAGTACAAATTACTCCACGGAGCAATTTATACAAAAGAACATCTATTAAGATTTGGTTTTGTTGAAGACGACCAGTGTTCTTTCTGTAAACAAATGACGGAGTCATATTTGCATTTATTTTGGGACTGTGTATATGTCAAGCCCCTATGGCAGGGAGTGATTGAAAGATTTGGGCTTGTAGAACTACAAAACGTAAAGTGGGAAAATGTTCATGTTGGAATACTAGGAAACTCATTTAGGATTAAGTGCTGCAATACATTAATTTTTACAATTAAGTATATCATATATCGGTCAAGGTCAGAGGGTGCAGTTCCTAACTTAGATAGATTGTTTAAAATAATATTGGAATATAAGGATGAGGAAAAAGAGTTGGCTATAAAAAGAAACAAACTATGTAAACATCTACAAAAATGGGAAAGTATCAAATTACAACCAGTGTCAAGACATTTATCTTCAGATTCAATTCATCAAGACTGAAAGCAGTCGGTGGGTGCTGGTGTGTGTGGGTGTGTGTCGTGTGGTCGAGGGATGTGTGTGCAGATGTATTTTTTTTTTTTTTTTTTTTTTTTTTTTTGGGGGGGGGGGTCGGGTCGGGGTGATAAAGGTTTATGTGTGCATGCATGTCTTCTTTTTTTGTTTGTTTTCTTTTTCATATATATGTGTATATAAGGGGTTTCATTCTTCCTTGTTTTGCTCATTAACTGATGTTTTATCAAAGAAAATTATGCTGTAGAAACAAAATGAAGACTTGTATTATATTATTTTGCTTATATTGATTTATATACTGATGTATTGATGCTTATTTTGAATGAAATCCCCAATAAAAACATTATGAAAAAAAAAAAAAAAGTGTTGCGTGTATGTGTGTGTGGGTGCGTGTCCATGTTTAAATGATTTGTTTGTGTAAATTGATTTCAAATGATGATAATATTGAATTTCCATTGCTTTTGTATACTTCAAGTGAAGGCTATGATTTATGTAGTACTTGTGTTGGAATGAAATTAAAAAAAAAAAGATTCCCGAAAAACAAAAGTTTGGGGATGGAATATGGGTGGGGTGGTGGTGTTCTAATTAATTTGGTTTACATTGTCTTGACTGAACAGTGATCACGGGACGGTGTCACGTAAGTGCAAGAGAGCACGGGTTGAAACTAGGCGGTGCCGTGAGAAAACAACAGCTGAAAATAGCTCTCTATTATGTGTGTCAAAACAATGGCTAATTAGCGGTATCTCCCCTAGTAACGCAGGTCGATGTGTGCATTTCGGTTATCATTAATCAATGTAATGTCATGACAAGTGAAATCACTTTTAAATCAATTAGTGGTGACATATTACGCCAATAGCTGATTCATAATTATCGATTTAAGTGTTGTGATGAGAATCCCGGAGAAGCAAGTCATTGCGGATCGTTGCCGCGAAGCTGGCGTTCGGATGTGGAGAAATTAATGAAGATGAATTGCAATTTGCGCAACAATGTCGGCGGTGTACCACGTTAATAGACAACGACAGCTCATCCGACATAAAATATCCCTGGTTCCACCCCGATTCGGCTCCATATCACAATGACCAATATACATGTCCTTCAGCAAGCCGTCCCTTCTTGAAATAAAGATCGGCCGTAAAAAAAAGAGGTTACGTGTAGCAGATCAAAACATCTTCAATGATGCGACAATGAGTACCCCTCAAAAAAAAAACACTTCGGACAATCTGGAAGTAATTCAACCAAGATTGGACAAAATATTTGCGTTGAGTGGAAAATCACGGAGAAAAACGATTTCAAGTACACATACGCACAGATAACTTCAGCAAAATTATAGTAAATAATTATTATGATCATTTGCATTATTATTATTTGTTTACTTGATTACATAGGTTACATAACTCATATCAAGGGGGGGGGGGGGTGGGGGTCACTTTTGAAACAGGGTGTCCCTTTAACATATTATTTTTTTAAACAACGCAAAATGGAAGAAGACACTGTATCAGAACTTCTTTTCCAATAATATAGAACTCGAAACTGACTTAAAAAATACGACATAGCGATCGCTAGATTTTGAGAAGGTTTTGGGCTGGTTGTCCGAAATCTATAGTCTAGAGACTTTGCGCTATGTTCTGCATCGCTCCCCCTCCACAGTTCATGCGTTCAATGGGAGCAATACCCGCATCGCGCGCGGACAGGGACAAAACGATTTGTGAATGTATACCATAGGCGGTGCGTTTCAAACATAAAGGATAGTTTTTTCACTTTTCCTGAAAATGAAATTTCATACACGTCATCGTGAGGGTATATATACTGGTGATTCCTGCCGAATTTCATGACTTTTGTAAATGGGACACCCTGTCTTTAAAAGTCGTATCAGCCGGTGCATCCGACCGAGAGCTCTTATACACACCAAACTCGATTGTGTGAGCGACGGGCGTCACGGATTGGCAGCAGAATAGTGTAAACCAAGGTCTATATCTCTAGCAATTTGTCTAGAATGTAGGTAGCATCTTTACCAGAATAAGTCAGAGTAATTGCTGTCTAACCCCTGTACCCGTTGTCCTAGTTACACACAATGCACAGATGCTAGCAATAGAGCTGACATGGATCGGGTTAAGTAGGAGTATGTGCTTGATATGACGAGTCCAGTGCTCCACCTCGGAACCCGAAACCCCGGACAGACGGGTGCCGCGACCCCACACCCATCCCCTTCCCCTTCCACAATCATGAGAACAGCCTGGCATCCTAATATCCAGACATCTGTTTCTACCTGCTCCTCGACCAGGCGTCACAGTCACACATACATGACTGCTTGACACAGAACAGGGAAGTCCCGCCAAGACAATGAACACAATGGGTAGCCCCCCCCCCACCCCCCCCCCCCCCCACACACACACACTTACACACACCAGCACCAGCATCAACTGCCCAACACCTGTACATTGAGTCACTTCTCATAGTGATGAAAAAATAAACCATATCGAACATTCATTTTCACAACTTAATGTCGGCAAAATAATGTTCAATAAATATTGTACGAATATAGATACACACATTCTGGTTTTCGACCTATTCAAATCAAACCGTATCATTAAGGATGTTTGCACATTCCTTTAAAAATATTCTTACGTGGTGAGAAAAAAACGTTGCTTTTCTGCTGTTCACCATGCGGTAGTCCCTACTAATGGACTGTTGGGTTATTACTTTGGAATATGTAGCTCTGAAAAGAGCTTCGCAGATCTACTCCAATCTAAGGTTACACCAGATAGTGGTGGACAGGTCCAAGAAACGTGTAACGTTGACGAGACATTCGTCGAGATTAACCTAGAAATAACCATTGTGGCGATGATAATTCACGAACGGTACATAGAAATCATTGAAAATCATTGAAAAAAATATCAAAATAATCAGAACGACATTGCTTGATCATACATTTACACACTGGAAATAGAAAAGACAGTATGTAGACTGATTACCATAAAGATTTGACGCAACACAAGTACATGGAAGTGAAAAACATTAATCACACTTATTCCAAGTAAAGAGAAGAAGAACAGTCTACGTGTTTGAACAAAACAAATCATAATAAAATGTATAATTTGCTGACATATTTTGTATTCTGAACTACATTACAAAATCAAGCTTTCTTTTTCTTTTGTCTATCTCTTGGGAATCACCCGGAAATCCAGCGAACCCTCTCCTCTCATGCGTACTATTACTAGGTAGGCCTTATCCTCCCATTGAATGCGATCCTGTTTAAACAGAATGTCATTGACGAGTTTGTACAAAGAGATCTGTTTGGGTTGATATAAGCCTCAATACACAAAGCGAAGCCGGACAGATGATTCATGGCTGTCTTCTCCCGCGAAACATAAGGTATTGAATGGTTGCAACTTAAAAAATGTATTTGGTATGTAAGGTTACCTCTCTAACACTTCCTACGTCCTCGCTCCGACTTCGAAAGACCGACAGTACAGCATCTAACGGCGATCACCAACAACTACGTACAGGCCAGTCCACGTTCTCAGGGTGTGCTTTTCATCACGGTATTGACTGGATTCAGAGACTTATCAAATATGAGCATTGAAGAGTTGAAAAGAAAACACAAATCTACGCAGGAAGTCCATGAATTGGGTCCGAGGCAAGACCATGCCTCTGTTAATGTAGTGGACTCAACAGAGATAAATGTGTCTTCCCTTCCTGGTAAGGTAAAACGGTGAGCCCGAACCGAGTCGTGCGCTAAGCTCGTACTGATTGCAATACTACACACACAAGGTTTACTCGAGCGAGCATCCTAGAAAATCAAACAATAGATGTATCAGCGCTACTAGTAATCGAGCTGATTTCGATGCGTGCGTCGCGCGCGTCCGCTTAGCCTGTCTATGCATAGCTTGCGTAAACAAACCCACATTAGTCAGTCAGTCATTGCCATGATAAATCTGAATGGGGCATCTAGATTTAGGTTGGGTATCCATCATAGGGGGCGGAACAAGTGCACGCCCCCCTCTACCATGTCTGCCGTTTGAAGGCCCAGAGAGCGAAAATGTACATACATGGATGGATTCTTACAGTTAACAATCTTCATGATCTTAGACGGCATATTGGCCGAAATGTCGAAACTAATTATCATTCTCGATCGTTCGTTTGGCAAAAACGTAAAAAACATACTTTAAAGCTTTCTATCCACTGCAATCCTCGGTTTTTCTTAACAGCTTTCGGTGACTAGCTCACAATCCTTCTATCCACCTTTCTCGTTTATTATCTTCTCATACTTAATGTTTAGGTTTGACTTAACTGAAACAGGGTGTCCCTTTCGCAGGTCAAAACGATTCAATGTTTGTAAAACAAAAAAAGTAAACAAAAAACACGGAAAATGAAAGAAGTTACTGTATCAGAACCTTCCACTGAAATCGACTTAAGGCGAAATTATAGCGATCAGTAAAATTTGAGGAGGTTTTGAGAGGGTCTTCCGAAGCCTATTGCCTGGAGACCGGAGACCGCTGTGCGCACCGCGCGTCCGCTCCACAGTGCATGCGCATCGTGCGCTGAGAGGGACAATACGATTATGAATGTAGACTATGCTCGCTTCAGTTCAAACGTATTCATGGTATTGAACACTTTTCCTGAAAATGCTCGTGAAGCTATGACAAGTCATTGGTATGGTATACTACTGATTCCAGCCGAGTTTCATGACTTTTGCAAATGGGACACCCTGTCTTTAATTGCATCTTTTCTTTGTTTTCTTTCCTTTCCCTATCATGGTGGGCTCACTTTATATATCTCGTATATGGTGTAACCATGGAAATAAAACTCAAATCTCCGTAGTGTTACCAATAGTGTTACTATTGTTCATGAGTATGTATCAGCGGTTGTTCAGGGGGATCGCAATGTATTGATGAACAGTGAGAACATTCTTCAGAACATGGACACATTACATTGAGCACGATTAGCGCATTACCTTGTCTGTCTTATCATCACTAATATGTCCTCATAATGAAAGAAAGGACATTCAGTTGTAAAGCAAGTATTTAATCGGTATATAGTCACATTTGACTGACCCACATAGACAAATGAAAGAAGAAATGTTATGAGCGAGATAGACCCAACACATTCATGCAGTGTTAAAGAAAAATGAATCTAATCATGTATCACGATAATTTCTTTTTGTTTTGTCCGTTTGTTTGTTGTTGTTAAAGAAAAAATAAGTTTTTGCACATATTACATAATTTCTATTTATTTTCATTCGGGGGTCCAATGTGCACAAGCCCTGCTTCTTTTTGGACCCCCTCCACAAAGAAATTATATCTATAAATGAATTGTTTTTTATTGTTTCTTGTTTTGTTATAATTGTATTTGAACTTTATGCATGTATTTCAGTGTTTTGTTGTGTTTTTTTGTGGAAAAAATTGAATCTTGAATCTTGACATCGACCTGTATATGCAGACTACCTTGTCAGCTGCAAAATAATGTCAGCCGCTAAATGCAAAGAGCAATGCGATTGATATGACATGTTGATACACATAACTCTTCTGTTCATTGTTGTGGTTACTCAGGTGAGCGTGACAAAGGGAGCGTATATGGGGAAGGGGGGGGGGGAATCAACGGGTGTTTCCCCCCCGCCCCCCCCCCCCCCTTCTCCTCCATAGAAGCCAACTGCAACGGTACATGAAGGGGGGGGAGGCTTAGTAATGAAAGATCCGGGTCAAACATGTCACACTAACAACGTCAGTATCTCAATAAAGACACATATTTATATTGTTGATTGTTTCTGTTGATATGTTTCTGTATATCTTTGTACCCTCTAAGCATGGAGCTATTAACTCTCTCATTTTCATTGACATGAATATGTGTTGGAAGGGTCAAGCCAAACTCGAACCACACTATGCATGGCTGCTCGGTCGGACTCGGTCGGGTTCGGTCAGGTTCGGTCGGACTCGTCATCCTAATCCACTGCAACACACGGGAGCCATGCGCACTCACTCATACAGATTATGAGTCTAAACAATTGTGTCGTTCAGTCCATCATGG